>OX456524.1:26101307-26153807 GCA_949748255.1 Eustalomyia histrio | reverse complement strand
TTAAATGAACCAAAAATGTAATTTAAAATAAATGAAATATCACTTAAAAACCGTTTTACTAGCTTTTTATTAAAATCAAAAGAAATTTTGATTTATTTATAAATATCCGTAAATAACAAATAATTTTTCATTTATGTTAACTGTTAACAAACTGAACAAAATTTTTGTTATTTGTTTCTTTTAATTGTTAAACAATTAACTGCAAAATCCGTTAAAAGTAATGATTTTTTAGTTTGCTTCGTCAACAAACTAAATACAAAGTCTGTAAAATTAAACGACTTTTCATTTATTTTGATTACACTGTAAAACAATATCAAACTTTTTCCAAAATTACGGTGTTCTGACGATTGATTCTTGTTAAGGAGACCAAAAAAAAAAATATACGTTTTTCGGCATTTTGATAGTTTACATCGGAGTTACATTTTAGAGGCGGTCTAAGTTTCCCAGCTCTGGCCTGCTCTTGCAGCATATCGGTATATAAAACTATGTTTTCTTTACATTTGAGGTGTAGGTTATGTTCAGCAACTTTGTAGATAATGATATGGCAAATATTTTTAAGAACATATTAACCCTCTAACTCCCCCTCATAACGGCATTTTTGGCTTTATTCTAACAAATTGTAAAAAACACCCCGAAAAAGGGGAAGGGCGGGGATGAAATGTTCTACAAAAATGTTGGCCATGAAATTTTACTATATATGTCAAAACACAACAAAACTCAAAACTTAACACAAACACCAAAAACCAATCAAATTCAAGATTGCTCATCAGATTTGTAGTCAAATTTTGGGATGACCAACATATTAAAAGTCAGATTTTGGGATCACCTACATAATATTTAGGTCATCCCAAATTGTGACTAGAAATTTGATGGGCAATCTTGAATTTGTCTGATTTTTGGTTCTGTGGTAAATTTTGGGCTTTAGTGTGCTATAGTATAATTTTATGGCCAACATTTTTGTATAACATTTCATCCCCGCCCTTCCCCTTTTTCGGAGTTTTTTTATAATTTGTAAGAATAAAGCCAAAAAATGCCGTTATGAGGGGGAGTTAGAGGGTTAATATGTTCTACAAAAATATTTGCCATACCATTATCTACAAAGTTGCTGGACATACCCTACTCCTCAGATGTAAAGAAAGCATAGTTTTATATACCGATATGCTGCAAGAACAGGCCAGAGCTGGGAAACTTTGACCGCCTCTAAAATGAAATTCCGATGTAAGCTATCAAAACACCGAAATACGTATATTTTTTTTTTTTGGTCTTTCTAACAAGAATCAATCATCGGAACCTCGTAATTTTTTTTTGTGTTGAACTGTGTTATTTAAATTATCAGCCTATTAATTGCAATAAAAAATAAAAACATTTTTTTAAAAAAATTTTAGTTGCAACAGAAAATCTGTATTTATATGTAATTAATTTTTTAAATAAATGTCAAAAAAAGTTAAAAAATAGAATTCTTTGTTTTTTTAAAAAACATTATTTACTGTAAAAATATTTTGAATGCGTGTTTTGAAGAACTTTTAAGTTAAATTGGATACCAAATGAAAGGTATTCTTTCTTGGCATTATTTTCGCTCTCTTTCGTAGTACTTTGCATTTATCTAAATTTCAGCAAAGTCGTCTGGAGATACCTTCCTTCGTTGTTAGTAGACATTGTGAGTTTTTTTTTTGTTTTTTTTATCGCTTTTGTTACTCTTTCTCGTTGTAACACAAAACTCAATCGGTTTTATTGTCTGATGTGTCAATGTGTCTGTTTAAATGTTTTTTCGTTGTTTTCTTCTTGTTTTTTTTTTTGTTTGTATTCTGTGGAATTTTTTATTTGAGATTAATGGTTTTATTGTTATAGTTTTTGGTATAAGTATGAACCAAATGTTTTCCAAGTAGACAGTTTTGTTGAATTGTGTTAATGTGTGTGTGTGTGTGACTGAATTTTCCAAGCCTTTTTCTTCTATTCATGCAATTTGATTGTTCTTGTTGTCATTCTTAAAATGTACGCGTATTATAATGTTCGTTCTATGAAAAATAGAATTAAACACCCACACAGGCACATGTTTATCAAAGGATGACATTTATTTTTAATTTTCTCTTCAATATGTTACAACCTTTTGTTGCTGTCACCTAAATGGCTCCCTAATTTACATACCAAAATGAAACGCAATTCGCAAAGTAAGTTAAAGTCAAACCACAGCATTATGTTGAATGTGAAATAAAACAGATTTTTTTTTTGTGTATGTTTAAAAACACAAAACTTTTTAATCGCTTTTGAAATGGTGAAACAGCTTGAGTGGATTTTATTATTACTTTAAAATTCTTTTGTTTTTTTATCGCTATTTTTCTAAGGATTAAAAGATTTTTAAAAGCCTAAAACAATGTTAAAACATTTGTTAATAAATTTAAGTTTTTCCCTAGAATTTAAATAATATTCACGATTAAACATTAATTAGAGATATTTCAAAATAAATTTGACAGTTACAATTATATTAATTACTAAATTTTGATATTTTGTAGTTACTTAAAAGGATAAACATACATATTTTTTTTATAAATATTAAACTTTTTGTCCTTATTTTTTGTCCAAATTCTAGTCACCTTAATATAATCCAAATAAATTTATTAAATGTTAAAAAAAAAAACAAGTAAAAAAGGGCTAAATTCGGCTGTGTCGAATCTTTGAATACCCTCCACCAATATCCTAAAAAGATGTTCTCTTCTGTTTTTGATACAAATAATATAAAAAAACTTTTGAAGTCCAATTTGTAGGTGAAAAAATTTTTTGAGGTGAAAAACTTTTTTAGATATGAAAAGAACTTTTTTGGTGGAAAAAAAAAATTAGAGGTGAAAAAAATTTTTTGTGGTGAACAAAAATTTTAGTGGTGAAAAAATGTTTGAGGTGAATACAAAATATTTACTGCTAAGCGACTGGTGAAAAAATATGAGAAAATATGTTATGTACCAGTCGCTACTATGAAATTGTACTGAATTTGTATAGGCAATTTAGGGGCATCTTTAAATTTTCACTACTTTTTTTAAACATGAACTGCACAAAAAACACATTTTAAAGCATAGTTTTTGTCAAATACTCAATTTTGTTCCGGCTAATGGGAACTAGCTCTGCAGCTGAATATGCCTAATGGAGAGAATGCACTGTCTGATGCGCCACGTATTGATAAATAGTTGCAACGAATGCTCTTTCTTTTAAAAATTGAAGTGTGTTTGTCTAACGGAGAGAATACAGCAAAGAAGTTAATTTGTTAAAGAAAGAACATGAGTTGTAACTATTTGTCAATAGATGGCCCATCAGAAAGTACATTCTCTCCATTAGGCATATTTTGCTGCAGAGCTAGTCTCCATTAGCCATATTGTGCTACAATATGCAGTAGAGTATTATTGATTTTATATTTTCTTCGTAACATAAATGAATATTTGCCAAAAACTATAAAAAAGTATATGTTTTATGTGCATATTATACCTTAATTTTTTAAATCAATATTCATTTAGATGTTTAAGAGCACAATTTTTTTTATAAAAGAAAAAATTAACATAAATATACAATTGCCAATCCCTCAATTCTCAAAAATACAAAGAGAATAAAAAAAATACTATTTTCCTTTATGAAAATTTCTTTTTTGACATAAAAATGTGAAACAAATGCTTTTATTACGTCAAACATTTGAAAAGTTGACTTTAAAATTATGTAATAAGTCTACTAGCAACATCTGAATGCATTCTAATTTAAAGTATGTAGTTAATTTAATATTTTTGGTAAATAAATTAATTGAAAGCCCAATCCAAGACTATATCGCCATGGGCAGGATATAGTTTTAATGTGATTCTACGCCACTTATTCAAAAGTAGCGCACTAAAGCAATTATGCATTTTGCTCTTTCTTTATATATCTATTTCTTTGGACCTAGACATGGGGCAGGGTATTGTTTTAGTTAATTCAGCGCCACCTATTAAAAAGTAGCGGCACTAAAGCAATAATGTATTTTGCTCGTTCTTAAGATATAAATGTCTTTGGTTACAAAAACAAAAAATACATTTTATTGAATGAAACGAAAAACCAATAAAGCTTAACAGAAAAACCCAATCTGGTTTACTATATCTCTTATAGTAGACAAAGAATTGGAGATATTTGAACGGAAAATCCTAAGAAAATGCATCGGAAAAAATTATGAAAATTTCATAAAAAGATTTTCAAATAGTTACGTCTATGAAAATGCCGATGTTCTATCCTTCTTAGGTACTCCATGTCGTTGCAAGCCAGATTTGTTGAGAAGGTTGCGCTACACGATAATATGCGTCAGCCAAATATACGAAAGCGAGAAAAACACCATCTGGGCTGGATCTACATATCTTTCTCCTGTCGGTATAATTAATGGACGTATTAACGACGATACAGCTCCTCTGGACCTTACCCCATTCTATATGTTCCCAGCCTCCGGCAATCATAGGGGCTGAAGATGATATACATACGTATATACTAAATTTTGCATGAACTGTAATATGAATATGTTTTGTTAATTTATGTAACGAACTTTAGTAATGTTATTTATTTTGTTTTAGTAATGTTATTAACAGAGGTCTGCTCTGTTAGCGACTTTAACATTGTTGCTTTTTACGTTAACATAGTTATTAGAGTAACACATATATAGCTTTAAGAATGTTATTATTCCCATAGTATGTAAGACAATAAATGTAATCGAACAATAAGAACACTTAATAACATTTTTACTTAACAGAAAAAAAATAGATACAGAAAAACTGTACAAATTTGTATGGAAAATTTAGAGGTACCTTCACATTTTCACTCATAACTTTTGAACCGCTAAACCGATTTCGCTCATTTTAAATACCAAACTGCTCGGGAGGATGTTCTAAATCTGGGTAAAAATAGGCACCACCGCTTGCGTCTTCGCGTCTTGATCGTCATTTCAACAGACAGAGAGACGGACAGACGGACATCGCTAAATCGACTTAAAATTGCATAAGGATCACGAATATATATACTTTATGGGGTCTTAAACCTATATTTCGACATGTTACAAACGGAATGAAAAACTGATATATACCCTCACCATATATGGTGGAGGGTATAATAATAAAATTAATTATAAAACCATAACTATAATATGTGTTATTAATTGATAATTATAACAATTTTTCATATTAATAAATAATTGTTATAATTAAATGACATACATTGTATGAAAAATGTTATGTAATAAATATGTACAGTCAAGAAAAAAAGTCTACATACATCCTTTGATTTATGGGTTTTACAGAGTTTGCGAAGGAAATAGAAAAAATGTTTATACAAATATTTAAGGCATTTATAAATAAGTGAATTTATAAAATAAAAAAGTAATTCATTTTTATAATAAAAACAATAATAACAAAAACATGAAAAATTCATAGGGAAGAAGTGTACATACAGCCACAAAAAATTAATATTATTCGAAAATTTTGCAAATAAAATGAAAAGGTTTTAACTTTTAATATTTGGTCGGCCCACCTTGGGCATCAATTACTGCTTGAAGACGACGGGGCATTGATGTCACCAAATTCTCTGAAATATCGGGTGTTATTTCGGCCCATGCACGAATAAGGGCCGTTTTTAATGTTTCATGACTAATAATGTCGAATTTTCGTAGCAATTTTTAAATTTTCAGTCCGGTGACTGGGTTGGTGAATTCAGCTGTCTTGGGGCATGGTAAAGAAACCAGTCTCGAACTTCGTGTGCAGTATGCTTAGAGTCGTTATCTTGTTGGAAAATCTATTGATTTCTTAGACCCAAGCTATCAACAGATGCCATTAGATTTTGTTCCAATATGTTTTTATATTGATAGCGGTCCCCATATTACCTTCGACAAAAACCAAACGCCACCATGTTTAACTGTAGGTATAATATTCTTTGGGTCAAGTGCAGTGTTTGGTTTTCTCCAAACTTTGGATCGGCCATCACTTCCGAAAATGTTATACTTACTTTCGTCGGTAAATGTAACACGCTTCCAAAAATCCATACACTTGTCCAGATGTGCTTTAGCAAACTCAAGGCGAAGTTTACGATTCATCGCTGAAATTAGTGTTTTTTTTGCGTGCTAATCTGATTTTAAAACCACTGTCAAGCAAAACGTTTATTAAAATTCATGGAGTAACAATTATATTGGAACATTTTTCGATGTGTTCCGCCAATTTTGGTACAACTAATTTTCGGATCCTGGTTGACTACTTTAATAGTACTGCTAACATCGAGTCTCGAAAGCTTTTTGGGTCTACCACATCGTGGCTTATTTTCGGTACTATCACAATTTGCAATGATCGTCTGCACAGTAGCAAGACTTAATTTATCGATCTTACATAGCATATTTTCGATAAGATTTATTTCAAATATGAATCTCTTGACGATTTTCCATTTTCAAGGATAATATCTCCTTAAGTTATCACTTTGTCAGCGTAAACGATTGTAAAGCTTGTAAATTTAATAAATTGACTAAGTTAACGGTTATTCCTTTTTCTTTGTTTTTAATTTTCGATTTGATGTTAGGAGCTGCCGCGCTGTATGTAGACTTTTTTCCCGCTAATTATTCACCCTTATTCTAGTTGTCGTCATCGACACAAGACAATGTCGTCTTGGGATTTTTTTTTGAAATTGGTATTCCCGTTGTCGTAATCAAAAATAATTGATAACTGTCGACAAGTATTTGGTATTCTGTAAGAAAATGTGACGACGATATTGTCTTGAAACGACTCTGATTTTGTCGACACAATTTTTAGTAACGACTTGAGGAAAAGTAATGACTGAAAAAAAATGGGAAGAAATATCAAATTAATTAAATGCACTTGGCCCACCGAGAATAATGTGAGATGGATGGCAGAAGGTAAAGAAAGCATGATCATATAAAGCGCATTATAAAAATATAACAAAATTTATTTATAGGTTTGGCGAGACTTAAAATTTATAGGTAAAAAGGAAATGGTAGCCAACAAAGCCGAGTGTAATGCTACAGGTGGCGGAAGATTCAAACAATTTATATTGAGCCCGCTGGAGGAAGCTGTGGCAAATCTTCTACAGTTTCAGAAACAGCTGAACCCTAAGTTAAAGTCGTTTCCAACACTGAGCTGGTACGACCCCTGGGCTGCCAACTTTATTGTTTTGGAAATAAATGTGGACTTGATTCCGGATTTCGAATTAGGTGCTATTGTTTCCAGCACATCTTTTAAGGGTGTTTTATTAAGCCGAAAGTAACTTTAAAACCTTTTAAAAAAATTAGAAGATTAACATTCTTTAAAGTAACAGACTTTGATTTTGCTACTCACTTGTTATCCGGTATGAGAAGTCTTCTTTCCAATACTAGATTTTCTTTATTTTCTTCATCACTGGTATCAGAATTTAAATTACACATAAAAAACATTTTTTCGCAAAAATAATAAACAAAATAAATCTGCCGACTAAATTTTTAGAGATGTGTTTTTGTTTAAATCGATAAACTGTCAACGTCGTTACAACACTGTTTTAGAATACCAATTTGGTGTCGAAGTGATGTCGACGTCGAAGCAAAGTGATGTTGACTCGAAAACGACGACGACATTGATAACGACAACTAGAATAAGGGTGATTATGTTTTTCCCTAATAATTTCTATCTTATATTATTTCCATATCTTTTTTTTCTTTAAATAGTCTATAAAATCTTTTAAAATTATCGCTACTAATTCTCTAAAACTTCAAAATTGATACACCCTACAATTAGAATTTTTTCCTTGACTGTAGCTTTTCATACTACCAGCACCGCTACGGTAAAATATCAAACTTCCCAGGAAAAATATTTAGTAATAGCAGCTCATTGCTTTTAGCATTACCAATAATGACCTACCCCTGCCCACTGCATTACTTCTAAAGTGAGAATAATGAGTTACTTATAATCTATTATACAGCCATTGATATTCCATGTCAGCTTCTTTTATACTACATTACTTTCAATGTGAAAATACTAATAATGTGTCTTTAACTACTTATTTTTGGCAGTTTAAATCTATTTTTGGTTTTGTTATTTAGTTATCAAAAATCAATTCAAATTAAAAGCAAATAAAAAATTAATAGAAAAAAATTTGAAACATAATACGTAAAAATAGTTTTTTGATTTTAAATATTTCTGTTTTTTAAATGATTTTGATTTGAAAATGGTATTTTTCCAATACCAATAGATATAGCTACTTAAAAATTAAGAATTTAAAAAAATACTGCCAAGTCTTAGGAATTATTGGCATTTCTCTTTTAAACGTAAACAAAAATATTTGTCATAAAAATTTTTCAAATTTTTGTATTTTTCATTTGATAAAATATTGAAAATAACAAAAGCTATCAAATGAATTATGTGTTTGTATGAAAAGGTAAAGCTGGGCAAAAAATATAATTGCTCAATTTCGCGTTCCGGCGAAGTCCATATACGAAAACTGCTTTTGTACAAAGGCGGTCCCAAATGTTCAAATTGTATTTGTTTACAAAAAATAAAGAAAAGTCAAGTAAGTGGGGATAGTCGTTTTCTTTACAAGTATGTATTTTTAGATATAGATTAAAAAAACAAACCTATTATTTCTGTATACACCATTTCCTATTTAATATCAGAAATTATTAACTTTTTGCAGAAATTACCAATTTAGTTTAAGAAAATAACAATTTAGGAAATTTTCAATTTTATTTTAGATTCATCAGTTAATTTCAGAAATTTTTAATTTCATTTCAGATGCTATCAATTTAATTACACATATATTAATTTAATTTCAGTTATTATTATATTAATTTCTGAAATAAAATTCTTAATATCCGAAATAAAATAAATAGTTTATGAAAATAGTTGGTACTTTTGAAATTAAATTAGAAATGGTGTAGTTATTCAGCTGTCTCCTTGTTATCAGTTCTGTAACGACTTATAAACTCATTATATGTAGCCACTCTTTCATATGTAGCCACTCTTTCTTGATAATTTGTTATTTGCACCCCTAATGTAACATTTTATTATGCCCTCTATAAGCAACCAGTTATTAACTACCTTCCAGCAATCAGTTTTTATTATATGAATTGTAACCAGTTAAGTTTGCGTTACCTATAACTAGTTATCATTGATGAATTTTATAGGCGATGAGCCTGAAAGTAATGTATATACCCATTACATTAGAGGTGATAATGTAAGTGGTTACTTATATGGTTACGAGAATGGAAAAAGTAATGTGTCTAAAAATAAATTTTTAAAAAAGAGGAATTTTTATTAAAAAAAATTATTAGAAATATTATATAGTCTGGGTAAAAATATGGTGGAGGGTATAAAAAGAACTATTTATGTTCCGATTTATATATTTACTTGCATTTTTGAAAGTGTGTGGGTTTAAATACAAAAAAATGTCCCAAGATGAAGTATTCTCAGATTCTAAATTAATTTGAATATATGACAGGCATACATTAATGAATCTTTAATTTAATATATTATTTAGATTTAATAGATCCATCTGTGTAGTTCAGTTGGATTGCCCCAGTCCTCCCTACTCGGAATGATGATTACTCCATACTTTTTACCGAATTTGATACAGGATATAATGTTATCCAAAGGCTAAGAAATATCTGACAAAGTTCCGATAAACTCTCAACGATATCGCCATGTCCTGTGTTGCAACCCATGCGCCAGTTTCCATTTTATCGGAGTCTGCTTATAGATTTCATGGCATCGCTCATAGATCTAAAGATCCAAAGATTACATGTAAAACACAATATCAAGTTCGTCACAAGGTGTGGTACTCATAGCAGCAGTGATACCCAGAGAAAAAGCTTTTTGTAATATGTTCAGCCTAGCCCAAATGCTTTTCACCATTGTTCTAGGTCACCAGACTACAGATCCGCATGTTATGTCACTATGGGTCTAATAACTGTAAGTGCAACCTGTGAACACTTGCGACACTGCCAAAAAAAATTTCAGCACCTGAGATAACTGCACGTTAACAGACTCTGTGTCTGTAGAAAGTTGGAGAGTAACCCCCTTTAAGATCGAAAGTCTGAGACTCCTATGTTTAGTCCTATGCGTGAACAAAAATCGTAGTTTTGTTCCAATTAATTATTAACAGACAGGCCATGTCTGTTGTACCAGCCGTGCCATCAGGTTATTGCTAAAAACCAAGACACCAAACCGCAAACATTATCAACATAAGCCTGGATATGCACAAAAAAAGCCTGAATATCCACCAAAAGTGGCTCGACCACGAAACACCACATGTCGGGGGAGAATACACCGCTTCAAGGAAAACCTGTACCGACCTCAACTATTTTGTCATTGACCTTTAGCGTTTCACAGCAGGTTAAATAAAGTAAATCCATTTAATTGGGCCCTCTGCATGCGAATCTGCCGAAGAGCCCATCGAGTCAAAAGTAACTAGCATTGTGAAAAGCTGCCCTATCAATGAAAACAAAAACATCCATCGTGTATTCCTTTTTCTTTCTATCTAGACCCTTTTCGATCTTTAAAACAAGCTCATGACACACAGAATCTACAACTTTGATAAGAGGATTTCGAAGCAATGTCACCGACCGAATAAATTTCTCCATCATTCGTTCGAGACTTTTCAGTACAAAGGATGATAAGCTGATCGTCCTACAACTATTTGCAGATTCTAGCTGTCTCTCACGTTATATAACTTCTCACAAATAGTAATATAAGAATTCAGTTTGGCTTGCCGGACCTTCTTCTTGTATTTATTTTGTATGAGATTGTAATTGTTCCAGTTATCGTCGTTTCGAGATTTTTGAGGGCACTATAAAAAATTTCCAGGATTTTTCCCAAGCTTTTTAAGTTTTACCAGGGAACTGTTTACACTGGTCTCCGTAACAATCAATCAGTATTTTGTACAAGTTCTTGGACACACCTTCAGTTGACTTTATTTTGCCAAGTTCCGAAATAGGATACAAATACTGATGCAATAGCTAACCATATTTTTTCACTCCACTGTTTGGGAGTTCCAAACCTGAATTCAATGTAACGGTGTTCTCACACAGATGTATCATCAAGAGTGCGCCATCTCTGGACCAATGAGTTAACTTTTTTTTTGGCAGATGAGGTGAGATGGGTGACATATTATCTGAGATTAGTGACACATGTTGGTTTATAAGCAACATTTTGTATCGCCAAATTTGATGACAATATCAATTCCAGCAATTTGTTACCCCTGGAGTTGCACTTTGTGCTACTCCAGACGATATCGTATGTTAAGACACACAGTCAATAATCAAACCAAAATTGCTGTCCTCCGTATACCGAATGTGTGCCATTCACTCTCCTGAAGGTGCAGGGTAAATGGAGTCATATGACATGTGGCAGATAGGATTATACTCTCTACCTTTCCTTCTTCTTGTCTTAACCATTCTTACGTTTGAAAACACTTGACAGGCAGTCCAGTATATTATCGGCCAAAACTCTATGTTTGATGCCCTGCAGCGCGGGAATATCACAAACGAGATAACCTACCGTCTCCTACTCACCTGATATGCCACAGCTACGGCTTTGTACGTTGAGCTCTGGCTCAAGTCTGTTACCGCGTCTGCCTATCAGCCAGTGGCCGGCTCTTATGCTGAGAGTACCGCACAGATAGTAGTCGGCCCACGTAAACCTTGCGATCCTACAAATGTCATATCCACGCCATCTGACCCTCGCCTTCCGCAGGTAGTGCTGGACGATACCACTCTTAATAGTTCCCAGCACTGTACCGACTGGCATCGCTGTGGAGACATTTAAAGCAGACCCTGCTGTTGTTAACTTGTCTGCCCGCTGTGTACGGTAGAAGTCCTATGACCGGAATCCATAACAGCGCTATCTGGGACTGGTAAGTTAGTCTTACACTGACCGACGAGAACAGAAGTTGTAATATGAGAGTTCAGGAACATAAGCGCTGTCTGGCACGGTTCCCCGAGCTCCAACCGCACATATAAGTCTTTCAACTTTCGTGAAATTCAGATTCTCCTCCTGAAAGATACTAGCATTATCAGGTAACGTTAAGGAGCCTAGTATGTCGCAATCACCAGAGAAGACCCCAGATCCCATTCCTATTTAGAAGGCAAGGTGACCCGAAAAGGTCTATCAAAGTCAATCCTTGAAGTAGGGTAATCATATTGTATTCTGAATTGTGGAGATAGCTGGCTGAGAAGTCTAGCATGTCTGTAAGTTCTGACCTTCCAAGAGCCTATCCCTTAACTCGTCTTTGAAACTTCAGCCAATAGCCTAATGTAAACTACATCTGTTGGATCCCTCTAGTCCCACTCCTCTCTAGAAGGCTAACTCACCTAAAAAGGTTTATCGAAGTCAATCCTAGAAGTAGAGTAGTCAGATTGTATATGGAATTGCGGAGGCAGATGGCTGCTGTCTATAGGCTCTGACCTTCCAAAAAGTTGTGCTGAACTGCTAGCAGAAGCCTTCATTACATATAAAACAATGGAAATAATATAAAACATAGCACCACTAACACCAGTACAATCCGGGCGCTAAATTGGTTTTCATGGACAGGTAGAGGAAAGATAGTACAGTACTACTGGAGAAAATTAACACTGTATCAGCTTCGTTTTGCCGTACACTTAGTCATGCGGTTAATTGTGAATTTATCATACGCCGATAAAGTAGGAATAATTAAATTTAGTTTTTGTTAGTATATTGGCTTTTAGGTTTATTTTTGTATCAGGATAAATTAAATTTCGCTTACTTTATATAAATATTATTTGGCAAATATATTTCAATTGCTTTAGAAACAACCCACTCATTATTTTAACTATTCACAGTTCACATCATAGAAAAATATCCAACCTCAAGTTTCATTATGTTAATATTACTATTGGGAATAACTTAACACAAATAGTGTATATTTTTGTATATTTAATATGCATCTACAGGGTGGTTCAATTACAGGTGCCTTTTTTAAATCATATACACTGCGCGTCATCTGGTTAGCGCCCCCCTTCCGATCATATGCTTTTGCTTTTTATATTTTACCTTTACGTGTAAATTTGTTATTTTTGTTTTGGTTTTGCAATCATTATGTGTGATCTCTTTCTCCAAAAATTAGAGGACGATACGAGAACCGTTATATACAGGTTGGTTGAAAAGTTCCTGCGCTCACCAAGAGATGGCACTGCTAGCTCCAAACTTTTTTTTTCTCAAGTTGGTATAACTTCCTGAGAACACATGCAAAGTTGCAAGTCATTCTGCCAATTCTTTCTTTGTTTACAAGCCATTTGAAGTTGACGTGTCATTGATTTTTTTAATATGGAAAAAATTTAATATCGTGCAGTCATTAGATTCTTTGTTTTGAAGGGTTTTAAAGTAAAGGAAATTTATGAACAATTGTTAGAAGTGTATAAGGTGTCCTCACCTTCAAAACGCAGCGTTGAATTTTGGGCTGGTGAATTTAAACGTGGTTGTACCAGCCTTAAAGACGATCCACGCGAAGGACGACCAAAAACTGCAACCACAGCAGAAATCATTGAGCAGGTACATAATATGGTTAGTGAAGATCCAAGTTTGACTAAGCGTGAAATTGCTAATGCCATAGGCATGTCAGACGTACGAGTACTCCATATTTTACATGAAGAATTACGTATGAAAAAACTGTTTGGAAAGTTAGTGCCGCACACATTAACAATTCAACAAAAACTGGATCGAAAACAAATTTCCGACTTCTTGCGTCGTTTTATAACTATGGATGAGACTTGAATCTACCACCATGATCTTGAATTGAAACAAAAACGTTTACAGTGGACTGAAGCTGGTTGTTCAGATCCAAAGCAGGTGAAGTCACAACGATCAGCAAAGAAGGTTATGGCATCAGTTTTTTGGGATGCAAAAGGAATTTTGTTGATTGATTATTTTCAGAAAGGGAAAACAATCAACTCGGAATATTATTTCAGCCTTTTGGATCAGCTGGATGAAAAAATTCGTGAGAAAAGACCTGGTTTAAAGAAGAAAAAAATAATTTTTCATCAAGACAATGCACCTGCTCACAAAAGTGTTTTGACGATGGCTAAATTCAAAGAATTAAAGTACGAATTGCTTGAACATCCACCGTATTCACCAGATTTGGCTCCCAGTGACTACTATCTCTTCAGAAGTCTCAAACAATTCCTTCGTGGAAAGCATTTTTCGTCGAATGAAGAGGCCATAGCAGCCGTAGACGGTTATTTTGCAGAGCTTCCGGAAAACCATTATAAGGATGGGATAAAATTATTGGAAGATCATTGGAACAAGTGTATTAAGCTTTTAGGAGATTATATTGAATAAAAAAATATTTTTCGTAACGAAAACAGTATTCTTTCATTTCGAGCGCAGGAACTTTTCAACCAACCTGTATTATATGCTATTTTGTTTTATTTTTGACGAAAAAGCTTGTACTTATCTTGCGTCATCAGATTAGCGCCCCCAAATGCATTTTTAGTTATCTCGCTTGTTTTTGCAATCACGGTTACCAAACTTTTTGTGCAGACTAAACTAGTATTTGTCTTTAAATAAACGCATAAAATGGGAAGACGAACAGTTTTATCTTTGGAAGAAAGAGCAAAGATTGAAGCCTACTTTGATTCCGGACTATCCTTCCATAAAATTGCATAAAAAACTGGAAGGCACAGAAAAACGGTTGCCAGTTTTATTAAAAATAAGGAAAACTATGGAAAAAACTTCAAGGGCGTTAATAGTCGAGTGGTTTCCCATTTAGACAAGCGAGCCATAGTGATGCAAGCATCGAATTCGAACGACTCGTCTACCAAAATCAAGGAAAAACTGGTGTTAAGGCGAGCTTGTCAACGGTTCAAAGAGTGATTAGAAAAGCTACATACCTACAGAGGCAAATATTAAAAAAAGCCACCAGTTAATATGCTTAGTGGGATTACGTTTTCTTTTCAGATGAAAAGAAGTTTAATATAGAAGGGCCGGATGGGTATAATTATTATATTCATGACCTACGTAAGGAGGAGCATTATTTGGACCGCCTCCACAGCCGGGTGGGGGTGTGATGGTGTGGGGAGCAATATCCTACTATTGTACCTTCGAGTTTGCAGTTTTTAACATCGCGTATGAATGCGGAAAACTACAACAGCGTTTTGAAAACGGCTTTTCCCCACTTTCAAAACTTATTTGAAAATCTGAAGTGGCATTTCCAGCACGGTGATGCTCCAATCCACACTGCACAATCGCTGAAATCGTGGATTCACAGGCAAAAAGTTGACGTCCTTAATTGGCCCCCATACTCGCCGACCTGGGGATGGTTGGCTAGGAAAGTGTACGAATCTGGAAAATAATACAGCACAAAAGCCGAAATAATCGAAGGCATCAAACACGTTTGGTCCACCATTTCGTTGAACTACATTGAACAACTTTACCATTCAATTCCCAATCGAATTTTCGAAGTTATTTCAAACAAAGGCGGCACCACGCATTACTATTTATCCTTAAAACTGTTTAAAATATAGTCTATAAGTATTAAAAAGCTATATAGTTGCTCAAAATACTAATTAAATTGAAATTATTGTAGATGGCGCTATCCTGTTGACCAATTTTCACTACGTTTTTTATACATAGATTTTCTAATAAATATATTAAAATATGTACTTGAACGTTAAAGTCGTAATTGTTGATTTATTTTAAAGAGAATTGATAGTAATCTACGAAAGAAAAACTGTAAGGCTATATCTCAATTGGTTCAGATAATATTTGACATTATTGATTAGTGAAAGGGAGGGCGCTAACCTGATGACGCGCAGTGTATGTCATTTTGTCACTGATAGAATTTTCTGTTTGAAATATTGACTAATCATATCTCCGCGGATCAAATTGAGTCGCTTTACGTTTAAACAATGTTGAGGAAGTGAGTGCTGTGTTGCCCAAACAGTGCGTTTGTTGAAAAGAAATTTTGGCCGAATTAAAGCAGGTACCACGCGTGCTATAAGCAAGATTATGCAAAAAGTTCGTGAGACTGGACCATGAGATACCTGTATTTGGACTACCCGTTACATATGTAAAAAATATATTCATTATTATGATTGTATATGTATGTGTGTAATACGAGAAAAAGATTATAAATATTTCTACAACACAAACTTACATTCAGCAGTGTATAATATAAAGTTTTTTTTTTTTTTTTGGTTGTAGTAGTTTAGTTAATGTTTAAATCACAAAACAAAAATTAAATATATACAATTTTCTTGGTTCCATGTTTTTTTCTTAGCTCAGCTAAAAAATAAACAAAAAAAAAAAGAATTTGAAATTAGGAGTGAGTTTTATAGTGGAAACTCAAGTAAATTTTATTTAATACTTGAGTGCAATATTAGGACCACTTAAGTTAACTTTTTTAACTGGATGGATTTAGGATGCGCATATCAGAAAATAGCTATGCTATGCTTTAACAAATTTTACTGTATTGTTTACTATTAAACCGGTATTGAAAATATTTCAATATTTAAACAAATAGTAAATAAAAGAATATAAATGAAGTAAGTTTCCAAGGAAAACCAAAACATATAATATAAGTTAAATCAATGAAGTCAATCAATATAGGAAAAATATGCAAATTTATTTTATTTTTTTTTTTGCTTAAGGCACTTAATACATACAAAATAGGACTATAAATATTTACATTTAGTTATATAAATATATAAAAACCAATTCTGTTGTAAAATGTAAGGTAAAAAAGGGTTTTAAATGTTCGTTTTGTTAATGGGAAATATTTGTTTAAATTTTTAAATACTTTTATGTTAAAATACGGTTTAAAATTCCCCTTGTTGCTTTTCTATCAACTTTACCATAATCAGTTTTTAAATATATATGTTCTTTTATGTACATTTTTAGTACTATACACTCACAATATTATTAAATTAATCGAAAATAAGGGTGTCCCAAGAAGAACGCAATTTTTAAATTTTAAATAAAACACAGATATTTAAAAAAAAATCGTGAAACTTTATTATATCGTAAAGTAGACAGAATGAGATTATGTATGGAACAATATATCGTGCAGATGGCCGCCGCGGCTTTGCTGGCATGCACGCGATATTTTAATGAAATTTTCAATGACCGTTTTGCATGAATGCTGCGGTATTTCATTAATGCAGCGTCCAATTTCCTCTTTTAAGGCTTGAGTCGTCGTCGGCTTATTCGCGTAAACCATCGACTTCAAAAAACCCCAAAGAAAAAAATTTAATGGTGTTAAATCGCACGATCTAGGCAGCCAATTCTGATCTCCAAAACGCGAAATAACACGACCGGGAAATGACTGATGCAGCAATTGAATTGTTTCTCTGGCTGTATGACATGTGGCGCCGTCTTGTTGGAACCACATGCCCTCCACATTCATTTCTTCAATTCTAGGCAAGAAAAAACTGGTTATCATTTCACGATACCGAACACCATTGACTGTTTGCGCTTGACCTGCCTCATTTTCATAAAAAAAAGGTCCAATGATTCCTCCAGCCCAAAAACCACACCACACAGTGCCACGTTGAGGATGCATTTGCTTCTCGTGAATAACTCGAGGATTTTCCTCACCCCAAATGCGACAATTCTGCCTATTGACGAAGCCATCAAGATGAAAATGGGCCTAGTCACTGAAGATGATTTTATCGGCAAAATCAGCATTTTCATGTTGTCTCTTCAATACCCAATTAACGAACTCCCTTCGCTGTCCATGGTCAGCTGGCTTCAGTTCCTGAGTCAATTGAACTTTGTATGCATGAAGATGCAAATCTTTCGTCAAAATTCGCTGCAAAGTGGATTTGGAGACACCAATTTGCTGAGCTCGGTGTCGAATTGAGGTGGATGGAGTTTGAGCGACATCATCACGTACAGCTGCGATATTTTCGGTCGATCGACCTGGTCGATGGCGCGTTGTTGTGTTTACATCACTAACAGACCCAGTTTCGGCAAATTTATCCATTAATCTCTTTACAGTTGACTCTTTTGGAGCATTATTGTGACCCCAAATTGATCGCAATTTGCGAACTGTAGCCGCAAAACTTTCACCATTTTGGTAAAACAATTTCACAATGAGAATGCGTTTTTCATTTGTGTAGCGCTCCATTTTTACTAACCTCGTACCTTCTACTAGCAAACAATAACAATTATTCAAATGTCAAACAATGACACTTCGAATGTTGCCAGATTTAAAAATTGCGTTCTTCTTGGGACACCCTTTACAATCAAAAAGAGCAGTACTGATTTTTCACTATATTAAACTTATTTTGTTGTTTATTTTCAATCATTATTTAATTATCGACAAAAGTATTAAAAACAATCGAAAGGTGTTTAAAATAATCATTAATTTTTAACTGACAAAACGTTAGAAAAAAAACAAAGATTTCTTAGTTTATTTTTCAAATTAAAAGTTTTTTTTTATTTGTATGTAATTACACAATACACAGATGTATAGAATTAAAGAATTATTTGAATTTCTATTTTTAGCAACATGTCAAACCGCACAGAAAACTGTCATTTTTCGGATTTGTCATCACCGATTTTAATGAAATTCGCCACAAATATTGTAAATGGGTAGTGTTTATCAAATCATTAACCTTTCGACCCAAACCCTTTCGGTTTTCGAAATATGAGGTCATGAAAATTGGCAAAAACGTCAAAAAATCGAAAAAGTGTCCATATAAAGTTACCCATAACTTTTAAACTATACAACCTAAAATTTTCCCATTGTTACCATTTTACAGTCGGTAACGAAAAATATATTGTGAGTGTATATAAACGTTAATATTTAAGTTAAATACATACCTACATTTGTTTGTTTGTGCATACCTGCTACATAAATAAATACATAAAACATAAATTAATGATTGGCAACGTGATTTATGTCATGCTATTAATGTCAATATCACACCATTATAATCTTTACCAATCAGCATATCAGCAAAGTCGAAAATGCTTTAATATATATACGCCGTACATCTCTATATATAAAGGAATAACGTTACTGACTGACATGGGAAGCGCACGCACAAGTTGCTGTCACTGTCAAGGCCCGATATATCCCTACTTGTGTCCGTCATGACGGGACACTGTCTGATTGGAAGGCACGCAGTTAGTTTGAGGGTTGCGGCTAATGACTTTTGCAGAACCTGTAATGACAGCAACAAGGTGAAACTCGCCTTTCACGGCCTGCCTAAACCCTTTTAGCTAAAAACCTGAAATTTGAAATATGCCTTCCTGGGAGTACAAGGTGGCGCAGAAGTAATCCTCCTATCAGAAAATGCTATAAATTTTGCGATTGACCCCTAATTCAGTTCTGTTTTGACATTTGTGTAGTAAACACATGCGAAATACACGTTAATAAACAATGTAACGCTACACTGCTCCAGAACGCGGAATATTGGTGACTATTTATTTGAGCTATAATGAAGATGATTTTTCATCAAAAATAATCATGAGTGATGAGGCCCATTTCAATCTTAGCGGGTACGTATATAAGCAAAATTTACTCTTCTGGGGCACTGAAAATCCGCGTGTAACCCACGAAGAGCCATTACACCCGCTCAAAGTCACTGTATGGTGTGCTGTTTTCGCTGGAGGAGTCATCGGACCTTTTTTCTTCGAAGACGTCGCGGGCCAAACGGTTACTGTGAATGGTGAGCGCTACAGAGCAATGATCAACGAGTTCTTTTTGCCGCAACTTGATGAATTGGGATTGCAAAACATGTGGTTCCAACAGGACGGTGCAACGCCACACACTGCACGTGCCACAACCCATATGCTGAAGGATGCATTTCGCGGGCGCCTAATCTCCCGTTTTGGCGATTTGCACTGGCCAGCAAGATCGCCTGATTTGACCGCTCCAGACTTCTTTTAGTGGGGCTTTTTGAAGTCGCGGGTTTATGTAAACAAGCCTCAGACTCTTGCAGCTCTTAAAGACAATATCCGTCAAGAATGTGAGGACCTATCGCCGGAAGTTTTGGCGAAAGTAATGGAAAATGCCATAAAAAGGGCTCAAATGACAATCAACTGTGGCGGCGGCCGTTTACATGACATCATATTCTCGACTTGATGTAAAAAAAATTAAAAGACCTAATAAAAATAATCCACAAGAAGAATCAAAGTTTTTCATTTTTTTTTTAAATTACAGCCAAAACACATCGTAAGGTTATTTTTGCGCCACCCTGTATGTGCTAACTCCTTGATAAGGTATATTTTAGAATTTTGGCCAGTGACGTTGTAAAAATGGGGGTTTAAAGGGCGAAAAGTCTCCCCATTTACGACCTGCCCAAACCATTAGACATAGGAAGTTAAAATTTTGTATGCAGACACATTCTCCAGTGTAGATACCAGCTAAGGCGTGAGTGTTGAAAAATCCAACGGGTAGGGACAAAAAAGGCTGAAATTCTCCTCCACGACGCCCTTCCCAAACCGTTGGACACGGGAAGTTGATATTTGGTATGCAGGCTCCTCATTCACATAAGACGTGGTTTTTAAAAAATCAAACGGGAAGGGGCAGAAAAGGGTAAAATTTTTCCCCCTCGACGGCCTGCCAGAACCGTTAGAGCTGGAAGGTCGAAATTGTATATATTGGTTCCACCTGAGGTGTAGACGTCCACCCAGGTAGGATTTTTGTAAATTCCTGCGGGTAGGGACAAAAAGGTGGAAAATCTCCCCCTTAACCTGCTGCCCACACTGAAATAGCAAGATACCTGAAATTTTAAATATGTTTTACCTGGAGTATGGACTAACTCACTGATAAGCTACATTTTAGGGACGTGGTAAAATTGGGGTTCAAAAGGATGAAATGTCTCCCCTTTAACTGCTTGGCAAAACCGCTGGACCTACGAAGTTTTTAGTTTGGTATGAAGGCTCCTTCTCGAGTGTAAATAACAGCTAAGATGTCAATTTTGGAAAATCCAACGGAAAGGACAAAAAAGGAGAAAATTCTCCCCTTTGACGACTTGCCGAAACCGCTAAAGCTGGAAAGTTAAAATATAGTATATAGGTTCCCACTACAGCGTAGACATCCACCCAAGTTGGATTTTCGGAAATTCCCACTGGAAGGTGCAATAAGGGGAAAAGTCTCCCCCGCTGAAACTGGAAAGTTAAAATTTGGTATGCAGGTTTCCTCTTCAGTGTAGATAACATATAAGACGTGACTTTTGGAGAATCTAACGCGGGGGGGCAAAAAAGCGAAAATTCTCTCCCCTAGACGGCCTGCCAAAACCGCTTGAGCTGGGAAGTGAAAATTTGGTACATAAGATTTCTCCTCCAATGTAAAAAATTAAAAAGTGCAAATGTGAAAATGTACAAATTTGCAAATGTGCAAAAGTTCAAATGTGAAAATGTGCAAATTTGCAAAAGTGCAAATTTTCAAAAGTGAAAATTTTTTTGTTTTTTGGTTTGATAGATTGATGGTTTAATGGATCGATGGTTTGATGGTTTGATGGTAATGTAAATATGCAAATGTGTAAATATACGCATGTGCTAATGTGCAAATTGGTAAATGTGCAAATGGGCAAATGTGCAAATTTGTAAATGTTAAAATGTGTAAATATGTAAATATTTATTTATTTATTTCATTCACCATCGCCAAGCCCAAACCTCAGGAGGTAGGACGTTGAAATTTGGTATGTAGGTTCCCCCTGCGGCGTAGACACTCGCTAATAAGAGATTCTTGGAAATTCCTTCGGGGAAGAGCAAAACGGAAACAAAACTCCCCTAGATCGGATTTTCGAAAATGTTACGTAGTGGACAAAAAGGTGAACAGTCTTCCCCCCTTAAAGGGCTACCCAAACCGATTTAGCTAGAAATCTGAAATTTTAAATATATGTTATCTGCTAACTCATTGATCAGCTACATTTTAGAATTATAGCCAGGTATTAAAAATATGTGTTACCTGAAGTATGGTCTACCTCATAATTGAGGTACATCTTAGAATTTTGATCTGGGACATGGTCTAAATTGGGGACTCCGGGTAATTATCCGGGAACTCCGTATATATCCGGGCTTTAGCCCGGGCAACCATTTTCTACGCTAACAACGTAGCGGGCTTTGCCCGCTAGTAAATATATAATTTCATACCATCTCAAATTGTTTTTATAAAAATTATTGGAATTTGGCTTATAAGTAAAATAAATTGGTGAAGAAAATAAATTGTTATAAATACACACACCCAGAAAAAAATTTGATGTCCCAAGCGAATCGTTCCGTTACTGTTACAAAACATTCGGTTATTACAACCCTGATTTGTTTGTTCCACCCCTATTTCGACTGTCCCAACCCTATCACAGTTGGAACAACAGAAATGGAATTGTGATAACCGAATTTTCGCTTGGACCCCAAATGAGGTTGGGACAACAAATAATAATTTTAAATTTACACAATATCTTGGTTAAAAAAATATAATTAAATAAGTAATTATTAAAAAGTATATAAAATATTAATTTTAGTTTTGAAATTTTGTGCGTTACTTATAATTTGTAATTGGTATGGGATTGAATTCCAAAGCCGGATTGCATTTATGAAAAATTGCCAGTTGGAAATTAAACTACGACGTTTAAGTGGTTTTATTCTTTTACATCTCTCGGAATTTGAGATAATGAGACGATCGTACAGATATACAGGCTGCTTAGTGTACACAACCTTGTGTAGAAATATTAGGACCCTTGTTTTGCGTAATTCATCAAACTGTAAACCATAGGATTTGGCTGTTGTTGTTGTTGAAATGGGTTCATATCTTTTCTTTCCGTAGACGTAACGTGTTATATTTCTAAACACGGAGTTAAGTTTATCTCTACTGATAGCATCGCATTCGGCAAACAATTCACATCCATACATTAGAATTGGCATTAGATAGGTTTTAGCAATGAGAGATCTAATTTTGACAGGTGTACAATGTTGTGGTGACCAAAGTGTTCTAAGCATCGAAAAAGTACGACCACATGCATAATTAATGTGGTCGGACCAAGTGAGAGTCCTATTGAAAAATTCCGATAACATTTTGCGAGAAGTTTTCGCATCGAAAAGTATGAAATAAAAAATTCCACTGTTTATCAATTCGTGAATAAAAAGTGTTTCTGTATTTCAATGCGCAAAGAGACAACATTGCTTATGTTTTTTATTACGTTTTTATTGAAATATTCCACGGCATCTGTCCAATACTAATAAAAATCGTTCATTTGAACGATTCACTCTATTGAACTATATAAACTAGTTCACCATGATTCGTTGCTTTCATTCAATCGTTCATTTGAAATGAATATATTTTGGTTGAATCACTTCCTGCCACTTCGATATAGTTCTTTTTGGAAAAAAATGTCCGCGGAAAGATACATGTCGGTAGTTACTTCGGTGCAAATTGGACTTGGCTACATTTTCGTCATTTATTGTCGGATTCAAACAATATGTCCACCATTGGAAAGGTAATAAAATATCTTTTATGACTTTTCTTTCCCTTTTCATTTCATTGTGAGTATCCAGAGACTGAATATAGGTTACGATTTACAATGTAGTTGGGTTAAGTAGTCTGTATCTCCAGCACCGCGACAAAGTAGATCTATTGTGCACCCTCTAGTATTTTCCTCAGTTGTTCTCCAGTGCAGCCTTGAGTAGCAGTACAATGTTCTTCACTTCCAGCTTCTTGTATTGATCCTCCATTATATCAGGTCTGCCAAATCTGATAAATCGTAGGTATGCAAAGGCAGGACATTAAGCCATTACATGCTCCATGGTCTCCTCATCCTCCATACAATATCTGCATGTCGTATCTCGATCATGTCCCATTTTGTTTAGGATGTAATTACATGTGAGTGCTCCACATAGGAGTCTTACATTTGGTCTGTTCATCTGAAGGGCTTCTCTGCTCCTCTTTTCATTGTATGCTAAGAACTTCTTTGCATGTTTCAGTGGTTTCTGTTTGCTGTTTGTGATGTCCTTTTTCGTGAAGCCAGGAAACGGGCCTAAAATAACAGTTCTGCACCTAGTCTCGCTTGTTCATCAGCTTTTTCATTGCCTTCATGCCCACTGTGACCGGGTACCCAAATAAGTGTTACCTTATTTTTGGTCGCCAGTTGGTTGAGGGCTTTATGGCATTCTAGCACTGATCTATGGTGATAGATGGGGTTTTCAGGGCCTTTATTACAGCCTGGCTGTCCGACATTAAGTTAATCTCTGTTCTAACAAGATTCCTTTCCAGAAGTTTGGTCGTTGCTGTATAGATAGCAAATAATTCTGCAGTAAATATAGTTGAATCTTTGCCTAGAGGAATGTGAATTCTGCACCTAGGTCCATGTACACCGGCTCCAACTCCGCTAGAAGTCTTGTATCCGTCAGTATACCACCTCTGTGCATCTTCCTTTAACCATGGGTGATCAAGTTCCGAGTCCTCTCTTGTTGGGATTTGAACTTTGTATTTTCTTCCTAGTTCAATCACTGGATTTATTTGATCACTATATAGTGTTCCTCGTTAAGGATCCACAGATAGCCTTTATGATCACCTTCTTTGAACTTAAATAGTTTGTGGAGTTTGATTGCTTACTTCATAGCTTCTCCCTGTATCGTAAGGTGCAAAGGATCCAGGTTCAAAATCACCTCCAGTGATGCAGTTGGAGTCGAACTCATTGCACCTGTAATGTTCAAACATGCTAGCCTTTGTATCTTCGATAGCTTCTGCTGAGCTGTTTTCTGAGTTGTATTTTCCCACCATATGACCGATCAGTATAATATGCTGGGGAGAATCATTTGTTTATATATCCACATCGACATTTTTTGGCTTAAGCCCCAAGATTTGCCTAGGAGTTGTTTACTTGCCCAAATTAATTTAACGGCTTTTTTGCTCCAGATGAAAATTCCAGGTGAGCGATTTGTCCAGGGCTATTCCTAAATATTTCGCCTCCTCTCTGAATGGTACTTCAATGTCCTTTATTTACAGTTTAGGTTAGATGATCTAAACTTTTTTTTTAATTATAATTCACACAGTATTTTGTACTTTAAATAACCATAAAATCTGATACAGCGCCAAACTCTTTGGGTTTTTTTTTTACAATAATAATACATTCATCTGACATATAAATTAGCTACACCCAATAATAGTATTGCACAGTGTTATTCGTATCTACTGCATTGGTTAACCCTCTAATGTCCAAGACCGCCAAAAAGCGGCTGTCAGATATTAAGTAGTTTTTGACTAAATAATAATTTTTTTACTAAAGCAATTACTTGATATCGACAGAAAACATAATTTACTACTGTTTCTGGCTTTAATCGTTTTTTCTTCCACGAACGATTCTCAAGCGAAAGTCAAAATTTCATAAATTAAAAAAAAAATGCGACTTTAAAACAGAAAAATATTTAAAAACAACAAAAATATAATTACGCGCTAGCATACATTATTGATAATTGTAATGGAAATTATGAGTCTCTACTTGCAAAATAAGTTACCATTCTTGCTCCAGGACTCACAGGACACCACCACAAAATGTGTTACAAACATCTGTCTAACTGAAAAACCAGTTAAAAATTATTTTTTTTAACTTAGGCACTGCTAATGCACTCAGACTTTGTAGTAAGCGGAATCAATTTCGCTAAAATTTAAGATTGTTTAGCGACAATTTCGCAATATTTTAAAATCGGAAATACTTGTAACTTCTCAAATAACAACACTAGAGCAACAATTTTTGGTATGTAATTTTATTTTAATGATAGTGTCTGGATTTATTGATTCGTCTTTAACCTTTATTATGCTATATTGCCTAAATAAAGCGATAAATAAAAATTTTAAATATCTTTGCCATAGTAAATTGTCATTGCCAAATATATAGTAGATATATTATTGATACCCAGAAAAATAAGAGTTGAGGAAGAAATCCCAGCAAAATAAAAGGAAGCAGTAGTTAAACACTACATCTACTGAACCCGAAGTTGTAAAAATTTTGGTGAATCATAAATTATTTTAACATTGGCGTGTCATTGAAAAATCGATGATCAGATGGACTTTTTCATTAGTTTACGGAAGTTGTTAAATACAGGGACTACAAAATTAATATAGGGAGTGGCTTTTTATTAAGTTAAAAATGTGATTTTGAACATGCAGGATAAAGTGGATATCACTGGTATGCAAAATATGTTTCCAATAAGGCATTAAATAACTGCAGGAATCAACCACTTATGGACCAACTAAATAATTGCTTTTTTACTACAATTATAAATTGTTATAAATAAATATTAAAATTAAAAAATTTATATGCTTTTCAATGAAATTGTTACAAAAAATTTTATTCTTATGACTTCATACATTCACCAAAAAAGTCTGTAATGGCAATTGAAAATTTTGCTGTTATTACGGGAAATTTTGCTAATTTGAGCCAACGGTTTTTTTTTTGCTAATCTTACCAACACATGTCTGCTGACGTGTAGTAGTACAATGAAATTAGTAGAAAAATTAGTAGCCGCTACTAAATTTTAGTATACTTTTTGTAAAGTGTAATTTAAAAACCGTTTGCTAAAATCAGCAAAAAAAAATACTAAATATTAGTACAAAATTTTAAATTTATTTTTTTTTATCGAGCATAAATTTTTTTTTATTTTATTTATTTTTTCAAAAAATAATTTATACAAAATTAAAAACAAAATCAAAGGCTTAAAAATTGTTAAAACATAAACGAATTAATCATTATTTTAGTTAATTTTTTTTTTTTTACTTTTAAAGTCAAATTTTAATTGTTTAATGCTGATTTTTAGAACTAAAAAAAACTTTTTAGTGCTATTTTAAGTGGATGTCCTATTTTCAGACATGAGTCGGTATATTCACTTCCGATCCCTTTTTTAATTTATGTAACATTTTAAGGCAATTTAAGTTTTTAAAATTAGTAAATTTTTTTTGCTAATTTTAGTAAATCGGTTTTAATAAATTTGTAAAATGATTTCTGAAATTAGCAACAAAAATTTGTAAATATTCTGTAAAAACTCTGTAATTTGTAAAATATAAATAGCAAAAAGATTTGCTCAATAATAATTTTTTTAACTAAAAATCAGTACAAAAATAGTAAAGTGGGATTGAAAACCGTTTACAAATTTTTCTACTAACTTTTTTTTCTGAGTGTATGTAGGAGTTAATATCAACATTTTGGAAGTAATTTAAAATGACTTCTTACAAAACGAAAAACTTGTACTATTAACTTCTTAGTTCTGAAAAACGAGGTTCGTAAAGAATAACATCCATTTTATTTCGCCGGTTATCTGTGGAAAGAGTATTAGTGAGTTAAGGTGAAATCCATTTTTTTGGTTTGTTCCATTCCTATACTATTTTATATTTCCTTGCATACAATTTATTTAATTAACAATTTATTTGATAATTGTTTACAAAAAATTCTTTTTATCGTCAATTTTAAAACTCCAACAAAACAAAGCAAATTTAATAATATTAAATTTTAATTTAATCTTTATGCTAATAGAAGAAAAATGGAACATGCATAAAAAATATTTTAAAACAGATGACATATAAATTTAGTGATTAATTTCCGTTTTTATTCGATCTACACAATTCTGACAGTAATAAAAAATAAAACAAATATTTTAGGTATGCACATCGATTTATAAAATTATTGTTACTAAAATATAAGTAGGTAAATGAATGTGCTGATGTAAACGTTGATAAATTGACAATTAACTTAAGTAAGGAAAATAAATTTTACAAAAAAATAATTTAAAGAATTTTCGAATAAAGTTATCATGCGAAATTTATAATATCCTTTTTTTGAGCTCTCTAACTGTTGCTCGTAGTAATTTTACCTTAAGATTAATACAAATTTCTCTGTTTCTACACAAAACAAAACGTAGGTATATTTTTTTATTTTTGTAAAAAAAGATATTTTTCCACTTTGGCAAACTTATCAAAAAACTACGTTTTAATGGTTATGAATGTACAAAATGATTTTTGAACATCTGACTAACATCTGGCGATACCATCATCATCATCATCATGAAATGAACTTTATATTATACGGCTGTATGTTTGTAATAACATATATAAATATATTTTTGAATTTACGTTTCAATACTTAAAACACCTGCTTAATGTATAAAATCCTTTTTTCTGCTCCATTTTTTTTGTCAGACAGTACTACCATCAATAGTAAGCGAACAAAGCTGAAGCAAATGTTAACAATAACCTCCCTGCGAGAAAAAAGGTGTCAGTTGGGAATTGGGACTTGTCCCGTGATAGGTAAAAACTGGACCGGTTCCGAAAATACAAATCACGAGATAGGTGAAAAGAGGACCGGTTTCTAAAGTACCTACCACGTGATCGGTTTAAAAGTCATGAAATGTTCTATTGCGTTGGTTCTGTTATATGTTGCTTGGGGTTAGATGTGTGTCATGTTCTTTTAGACAATTGACCTCCTCCTAGGACAAACCCATGTTAAAGTCAACCGTCCTTCCATATAAAAAAAAAACCGGCCCCTATTACAAAGAACCGGCCACGTGACATGTCCTGGGATAAGTTCTTTTTCCGCAGGGTTCCCAAATAATACTCTTTGATATTTAAAATGTATCAAATATAATTGTTAGACTGTCTTAAAAACGACTGGATTTACAGATATAATTTGACAATATCAGAAAGTATAAAATAATTGACACACTCAGAATAATCCATGCATAAAAATACATTTTTTTTTGTAAAAACAACAAAGTTTTTCGTAGATAGATAATTTTTCGTTTATTTTATAAAAAGAATTTGTTATTTGGATTTTTTTTTGTATTCTTGTACATAGATTATTATCAGTGCAATTGTAGTACTACTTTAACAATAATATTGTGCAATCAAAGTTTTAGTAAATTGCAATTTAAAGATAATAATGTGCAAAAATTCCAGTAAGTATTCAAGCTTAAGGTCTATTTTATACAAAATTATTTATTTGTTATCCAATATTTCGCTATCTCAATGGATAGCTTCTTCAGGGATTTTTTGTTTTTTTAATTTTAAACAAATTTTTTAACAAATCAAAATTAATGAAACAACAAAATTGTCAATTTTAAAAAATATTAAAAATTAAACACACTGCCTTCCCTATGTCCATTGTACTGACCAATCAATTTATAAATCAATTCCCTTGGGAAATTATTATCCTCTAAAATATTTCTTATTCTTATTTTATTATTTCTATGAAAAACTATATCACTAATATTTAAAACTTTATCTATAAGATTTTTGGCAGTATTAATAATAACTCTTCTTGGATGTTTTGAATTGATTTATAAATTGATTGGTCAGTACAATGGACATAGGGAAGGCAGTGTGAATATAGTTACTGAACCTAAGATTTACAAGTCTTTAACTTATGTACCAATGATTTCTGAACGATTAGAAAATTCTAATATTTATGATATCAATAATTATAGGATGGCTCATAGAACATACATATAATACATTAGATAGATTATTTAGTAAAATGAAAGATAGGACAGAGAAATTAGATAAATCTAATATTATTTACAAGATACCTTGCAGGGGTAAAGATTATGAAATATGTAGTAAAGTATATATAGGTACCACAAAGAACAAATTAAAAACTAGATTAGCAGGACATAGATCTGATCAGAAATATAGGAATACAGCTTCTCAGAAAACTGCATTATCATCACATTGTGCCACTCTTAACCATACACCAGATTTTGAAAATACAACAGTTTTAAATACAGAAACAAACTACAAAAGACGCTTCATGTTAGAAATGTTACAAATTATCAACACACCAATAGAACAAAGAATTAATTTTTAAAACAGATACAGACAATGTAGCTCAGAATTACAGACATTTAATTTATAAGAATAAAATAGGAAATTAAATAGGTTCATAAAAATGTAATAGAATAATTTTTGTTTCCTGTGTTTAATTTTTAATATTTTTTAAAATTGACAATTTTGTTGTTTCATTAATTTTGATTTGTTAAAAAATTTGTTTAAAATTAAAAAAACAAAAGATCCCTGAAGAAGCTATCCATTGAGATAGCGAAATATTGGATAACAAATAAATAATTTTGTATAAAATAGACCTTAAGCTTGAATACTTATTACCAGGAATTTGTATTAAAAAGGTCGAAGAAATTGAACTGAATAATGTGCAAAAATATTATAGGATTCCAAAGGATCCCATTTACAATAAATTAAATTTTAATAACTTTGATGTTTTTTTATAGAATAAAGAAAAATTAAATTTAATTCTAAGTATTTTGATTTTTAAATTAAATATGTAGGCATAGGATCCCTACAAATATAATAATATTGTGCAATAATGTAAAAATATTGTGCAATAATATATAAATATTGTGCAATAATATAAAAATATTGTGCAATAATATAATAATATTGTGCAATAATATAAAAATATTGTGCAATAATATAAAAATATTGTGCAATAATATAAAAATATTGTGCAATAATATAAAAATATTGTGCAATAACATAAAAATATTGTGCAATAACATAAAAATATTGTGCAATAACATAAAAATATTGTGCAATAATATATTATTGTGCAATAATATAAAAATATTGTGCAATAATATATTATTGTGCAATAAAAGTAAAATTATCTCATTACAATGCACATAAGTATACTTTGACTTTTTTTGACCAGTCTAAACGCTCGTAAAAAAAAACAAAGCTGCCATCACAATTTCGATTAGTATGAATTTTAGCCTCATCTCTAACTTGAATTAAAAATTATTTTAAATGTGTATATATAAAAATGTTTTAATATAAAGTTAACATGATATGAATGAAAATTCCTTTTTGGATTATAATTTTGTGTATGTGTGTGTGTGCTTTTGTTACAACTCGAAAATTTTCTAAATGTTTGGCACATACATTTTATATTGTAGATAATTATATTGAAAATTCACTGCATGAACATTAGAGAGTCCGGAATTTCTTTAACTTGCTATGGAGGAGCACATAAACGATGCATATTTTACAATTGATTATGATAAAAATAACGATGGTATTTTCCGGGATATTTATAACTGGCTACCAAGGCTTAAAGATTGGCAATTTACTTTTTTTTGTTTTTGGGTAAAAAAAAGTTTAGGGTGCAAACATTTCGGGCCACCCTAATAAACATGCATGTATCTAAAATGCAGACATGTATAAAAATAAAAATCTGTATGACACTAGATAACAAGTAATGTCATAAAGTTTATTGGGCTATTGATTCCAGGGGAAGCTTAATTCGTAGAAATAATGGTCGAAAATAAAGGATTTTCGTTATATGCAATTTTCGATGTTTAGGGGCTAAAGGTAAAATTTTAGAAGATTTTTAATATAAAAGATATTTTTGAGCGGATATTGATATTATTTTTTAGGTCTAATAATAATATTAACCCTTGAGTGCTGTAGGGGTCTTCACTCACCAAAAAGAGTCTGTAATGGCAACTGAAAATTTTGCTGTTACGGGAAATTCTTAGCAACACGAGTTTGCTGACGTGTAGTACAATGAAATTAGTAAAAAAATTAGTAGTTGCTACTAAATTTAAGTCAACTTTTTTTTTAAATTGGGTTGCTAAAATCAAAAATAAAATATTCTGAATATTATTAATATTAGTACAATCAAAATAGTATAAAAAATTAGTAAGCGTTACTAAATTTTAGTAAATTTCTGTAAACTCAATGAATTGTAGAATATTAATTTATTAAAAAAAAATTATTAAAATGCGAAAATTAAATCAATAATTTTTATATACACTTGTTACACTTTAAAGCTGCTAATTTCGTTTAAAATTTCCTTACGAATTCGAATATACAAATTTATTATTATTTTTATCGAACAAAATTTTTTTATTATTTATTTATTCAATGACTTAAAAAGTAGTAAAAACATAAACGTATTTATCGTTTTGTTTTAATTTTATATTTTTTTTTTAAATATTTTTAGTAAATTTTTGGAATTTAAGGTAAAATTTGACCTTAGAATGTTTTAAGGGTAGATTTTTAGAACTTAAAAAGTTTTTAGTGCTATGTATTTTAAGTGGATGTCCTATTTTTTGATTTGAGTCGGTTGTAAAAACTATCTTCACTTCCGACTCCCTTTTTCAACAAATCTTTTTGCTATTTACATTTTACAAATTCCAGAATTTCAACAGAATATTTACAATTGTTTGTTGCTAATTTCAGAAATTATTTTACAAATTTTTGAAAGCCGATTTGCTAAAATTAGCAAAAAAAAATTTACTAATTTTGAAAAGTGGATATTGAAGGAAATGTCATTTCTAATTTAAACTTACACCTACAAACTTAAATGGCCTTAAAATGTTACATAGATTAAAAAAGGGATCGGAAGTGAATATATCGACTTATGTCTGAAAATAGGACATCCACTTAAAATATCAGTAAAAAGTTTTTTTTTTTAATTCTAAAAATCAGCCCTAAAAACAATTAAATTTTGACCTTAAAAGTAAAAAACATTAACCAAAATATTTTTCAAAAAAGAAATAAAAACAAAATGATAAATTCGTTCATGTTTGTTGTTTTTTTAATTTTGTCTAAAATATTTTTTGGTAAAAATAAATAAAATAATAAAATTTTTAAGCTCGATAAAAAAAAAAAATTTAAATATTGTACTAATATTAATAATAGTAAATTTTTTTTGCTGATTTTATCAAACAGATTTTAGATTCCACTTATAAAGAGTTTACTAAAATTTAATAGCGGCTAATAATTATTTCTACAAAATTTTATTGTATTTCACGTCAGCAGGCATGTGTTGCTAAGATTAGCAAAAAAATACTGCTGGGATCAAATTAACAAAATTTTCCGTTATAACAGCAAAATTTTCAGTTGCCATTACAGACTTTTTTTGGTGAGTGTCTCTGAATATCTTGGAAAAAAAATAGAATATAAAAATATTTTTGTAGTAGATTATTTTCATACCATTTAAAATTTGGCCTCGAATTTTTTAATTAAGCGATTTGCAGCACATCAGTTGCCGGGGGAAACTTTAATAACTTGGCGCTTTTGTAACCAATTTAGTTGCTTTTTTAAAAAGATTATTTACTGCTGGCCACGATATTTCAATTATTTGAATTCAAATTCGATTTATAATATTATTATTTTTTTTTTAAATTAATAAAATATATTTTGACGGTGTAATCCGTTTTTTAAATTTAACTGCCGATAAGGCACGTCACATGCGAATAAATTATTATTGAGGTGATTGCGGTCAATAACTACCCGAGTTAAAAAAAAATCAGATCCAAACAGATCTCTTTAGATCTAATTGTACCAGATCAAATTTGAGACAAATGTGGGATCTAATCACATATAGTCAGATCTGACGTACCGTATATATATAATAAGGTCCAATTTTCTTTGGATATTATTATAATTATAGCCATGGGATTTAATAAGAAATTAGAGAACACCTTTGTTTTTATACACATTTTAACTTTGTTGGCTTTGAGAACGGCTCTGCTACGATCTCGTAGCAGATCTGATATTAGATGTGAACTGATCTGGCACCAGATATTATCCCTTATGACCAGATTTGCTCTTTAGATATGAACAGATTTGTCTGATCTGTCCACAAAGTGTATCATATATGTCATATATGATCAGACCTGGCCTAAGATCATATTATATTCAATCATATCTAATTAGATTAAGGCATATTTGATCAGACAAAACTATTCGTCGTTGGGCAAAACTCTTCGTCGTTTGCTGAGCATGGCACAGTGGTATATCGTCCACATGCTGTTAAACAACGCCCAATATTTTCCAATGAACGGGCTTAGGCAGTAAGAAAGAGTGTTCCCGAGAATCTAAATAAGTCTTATCGTTACCGCGCTCAGCATTTTGACGTCTGTGGAACCATTTTGCGGCGCACTTTCAAATATGATTTACATTTGTTTCCGTATGAAGTGCAATAGATTCAAAGAGTTTTTTTTTGGTATACCGGTCACGTTGCTGGATATACAGCACAGTCAAATTCAAAAAACAAAAATTGATATGCTGTAATGGTTGGCGTGTTGGACAGAAGGTTGCGGGTTCGATCCCTAGCGACGTCAACATCAATTTAGAAAATTAATACAGTACAAATGGCGGCAAACCTAAATTTTGAGTAAATTTTGGGACACCCTCGTCTTCTTCGTTGGACTATGGGGGCTCTACGCTTAAAGCAAAAAACCCACCATTTTAATTACGATATCGAAGTTTTAAGGCACTTCCAAACTTTTTTTTTATATTACTACCAGACATTTTACAATGATCCCGCGGTTAGGCCCTTAATACAGTAAATACGTCACTTTTTTAAATTCATGTTTAACATACACCCATTTTTAGTAGTATTTAGTTACCAGCTGCTTAATGTTAAGTATAAATTTATGACTTGTACTAGCAGTTACTATGTATGTTCGTATGTAAGTATGTGTTTGTGTGTTTGTACGTACAGCTCTCTCTTTACAAAATGCAATTGTACCAATTGCAAGTACGTTAGTACTAACATACATAAATATGTATGTAAGTTTTATACTAAACATGGTTTCTATTAGAAATTTGCACAAAAAAAAACACAAACCTTAATTTAAAAACAGGTCAAAAGTTTAATACATAAAATTTTGTGTTTTTCTTAAATTTGTGCTTTTATTTTATCTATCTACCATTCGTTGTTTGTTGCTCTGCTAAGTTTTTAAAGGTTAAAAGTTTATTTTTAATTTAAAGCATTTTTTAATTACACACAACATGTTGAGAATTTGTTTCATTATTAATTTGATTCTTAATATTATATGTATTTCTATGTATTTCTAATTCAAATACTATTTATTTATTTTGTTCTCTTATAGAATTTACCATTGTCTGTTAAAAAATTAAGTGAAACTCAGTGTGTGAGTGTCCTTTTACTGCAATCACCATCGTCGTCATTGTCATCGTCATCAGCTCCTTACTATTTATATTTAAACAATGAATATGCAGACTGTTCAGTATATGGGTTCAACACAACACCAACAACATCAGCCACTACCATTTAGATATAATGGACCTCCTATGCATACAATGCAACAGCACCAGCAGCAGCAACAACAACAACATCCACCTTGGTTTGTTAATAATGTTAGTAGTGGTGGTGTTGCTGTTGCAAGTGGTATTAGTGTTAGTGGCATTGAAAATGCTGGTAGTTCTACTACTTCTGTTACAAATGCTGGTTTTCTGCCAAATACAAATCCAATTTGTAGCACTACAACACCAATTAAAGGAAAGGTAAGTGAATTAAATAGAAAGAAAATTAATTACCCTTAATGTTAAACAAAAATAAACTACATACATACATACATACTTACAAACCAACAACAAAAATTAATCTGTAATATATGTAATTACTTGAAAATACTGCACAAAAATTAAAAAAGTGAAATTTGTGGTTTTTATATACTCCTTGATAATGTTGTTAAGATTTAAATGTAAAATAAAAAAAATATCTCCGTCTTTTTTTGGAAGATCGGTTGAGTGTTATTATATTTCGAACGCGAAAGCTCTGTGGGCTGCTTTAAGATTGCCATTTTTATTTTCTCAAAATTTGCCATTTAAATTAGCTGGTTTTTTTAAGATACAATTATATGGGTCAACCTTTAATACAGGGTGTCCGCCGGGAAGGTATACTACTTTGTTTATTTAAAATTTTTGATTAAATGAATGAGAATGGGGGTTATATTGATAAATGTTTTATTTAATGTCGGAAATTATGTATGGAATACAATATCAGATAAATGTCCGCCTCTGTTAGCCTCACAAATGAGAGCCCTTTTGAGCACATTTTTTATTACATTCTCACACATTTCACGCGGTATTTCATTAATTTTATCACGAATATTTTGTTTGAGTTGCTCAAGCGTTTCTGGTTTGTATGCATAAACTTTGCTTTTCAGATATCCCCACAAAAAGAAGTCCGGAACAGTCAAATCAGGCGACCGTGGAGGCCAATTAACATCACCATTGCTTAAAATAACTTGTTGTGGAAAGAGGTCTCGCAATAATTTCAGTGTAATCCTGGCTGTAGGCGATGTGGCATCGTCTTGTTGATACCACATGTTAATTAAGCGCAAAGCATGCAGTTGTGGCGTTCAAAAGTTTTCAATCATATCACGATATCGCTCCCCATTCACAGTTACCGTTACGCCGTTTGCATTTTCAAAGAATTAAGGTCCAATGATTCCTCCTGACCAAATTGCACACCAGACTGTCACTTTTAATGGATGCAAAGGTGACTGATGAATAATTTGAGGGTTTTCCATTGCCCAGAACCGACTATTCTGTTCATTCACATATCGATACAAATGAAAATGTGCCTCGTCACTCGTTATGATTTTTTCCATGAAAATAGCGGTTGTCATGGACGAACTGTATTAACAATTAAAACACGTTGGTTTATCGAATACAGGTTGGTTGAAAAGTTCCTGCGCTCGAAATGAAAGAATACTGTTACGAAATATATATTTTTATTCAATATAATCTCCTAGAAGCTCAATACACTTGTTCCAATGATCTTCCAATAATTTTATCCCATCCTTATAATGGTTTTCCGGAAGCTCTGCAAAATAACCGTCTACGGCTGCTATGGCCTCTTCATTCGACGAAAAATGCTTTCCACGAAGGAATTGTTTGAGATTTCTGAAGAGAAAGTAGTCACTGGGAGCCAAATCTGGTGAATACGATGGATGTTCAAGCAATTCGTACTTTAATTCTTTGAATTTAGCCATCGTCAAAACACTTTTGTGAGCAGGTACATTGTCTTGATGAAAAATGATTTCTTTCTTCTTTAAACCAGGTCTTTTCTCACGAATTTTTTCATCCAGCTGATCCAAAAGGCTGCAATAATATTCAGAGTTGATTGTTTTACCTTTACCTGAAGATAATCAATCAACAAAATTCCTTTTGCATCCCAAAAAACTGATGCCATAACCTTCTTTGCTGATCGTTGTGGCTTCACCTGCTTTGGAGCTGAACAGCCAGCTTCAGTCCACTGTAAACGTTCTTGTTTCAATTTAGGATCATGGTGGTAGATCCAAGTCTCATCCATAGTTATAAAACGACGCAAGAAGTCGGTTCTATTCGGCTTAGAACGCTCCAAATTACGCTGAGAAATTTGTTTTCGATCCAGCTTTTATTGAGTTGTTAATGTGTGCGGCACTAACTTTCCAAACAGTTTTTTCATACGTAATTCTTCATGTAAAATATGGAGTACTCGTTCGTCTGAGATGCCTATGGCATTAGCAATTTCACGCTTAGTCAAACTTGGATCTTCACTTACCATATTATGTACCTGCTCAATGATTTCTGCTGTGGTTGCAGTTCTTGGTCGTCCTTCGCGTGGATCGTCTTTAAATCTAGTACGACCACGTTTAAATTCACCAGCCCGAAATTCAACGGTGCGTTTAGAAGGTGAGGACTCCTTATACACTTTTAACAATTGTTCATAAATTTCCTTTGCTTTTAAACCCTTCAAAACAAAGAATCTAATGACTGCACGATATTAAATTTTTTTCATACTAAAAAAATCAATGACACGTCAACTTCAAATGGCTTGTAAACAAAGAAAGAATTGACAGAATGACTTGCAACTTAGCATGTGTTATCAGGACAGTTTTACCAACTTGAGAAAAAAAAAGTTTGGAGCTAGCCGTGCCATCTCTTGGTGAGCGCAGGAACTTTTTAACCAACCTGTATTTTGCCATAATAAATTTGCCACGTGTCTACTTCACGACTGCCAAATATGAACTGTCAAGACTAATGTTTACCAAAATGACGACAAATCAAAGTAGTATACATTCCTGGCGGACACCCTGTACAATCACATTCCTGTATATGATGGAATTCGAGCCAAGAGACTTAAAATTATTTTTAATCACTTCGGCTGAATGACATATATCAAACCACATCTTTATATCTTTTTATACCCTCTATCATATATGGTGAGGGTAAAATTTTTTTATCTCAAAAAATTTTTTTCACCTTAAAAAAAATTTTTTTCACCTTAAAAAAAATTTTTTACACCAAAAAATTTGTTTTCACATCCAAAAAATTTTTTCACCTCTATTATTCTACTTCAAAAGTATTTTACATTATTTGTATCAAAAACAATACACCCAGAAAACAGTATTAGTTGTTGCCACCGATTTTGTTGCCAATCGAATTCTGGCGTTTACAACAACTATCTTCATATAAAATTATATCTATAGTTGTGAAAGCCAATATTCACTAGTATAATTTAATTTTTTGATTGTTATTTTCCACAAAATTTTATTTTAAATAATTTTATTTTTCACACCACAATTTTATTTAATTTTCTTTGATATATTTGTGATTTAAACCAGTTGCGTCCAACTCATATGCACAATGTGCAAGCTTTTACAAAAGAGCTTTTTCACCTACAGCGAGCTTCGACGAGAGCTTTTACATATATGAGAGCACAATACAAGGATGGAAATTTTGAATTTCTAAATGTTATAAGTTGTATAATTTATTTAATTCAAAACACTTTAATACTTCTTTTGAAAGATCTTTAAAAAAAAGACATCTTCAAAAGGCTTGCAGTGCTTTGCTAAGGATAGAGCAACAACAAAAGGAATCTTTTCTTTGATATTTTTTTCATATTGAAATTGGTCGATTTGCAAATTTTTCTTTTGATACTTTAATTTTAGTTCATCTACTAATTTGGGCCTATCTAAATTTTTATTCAAAAATCTCTTTTGGCATGTATTATAATTCCTTTCAATGGTATGTTTGTGATTGCGTTTAGCATTATAACCACAAATCAAACATACGGGATCGCAGTCATTGTTTTCAATAAACAAAATCACGCTTTATTAAATATATATCTTTTAGTGAACATAGACTGATCGTTGTGTGTTTGAAAATGTTTCTTTGAAAGTTATTTTCAAGTTAATGGAAAAGTACTAACGTACTGAATTTTCCGTCCCTGAAAAATAGCTCTTTACTACAAACGCAAATATCATAGTAATAGTGTTTGGACGCAACTGATTTAAAAATTTGAATGTTTTATTTAATTAAAAAAAATATATTTTTTTAAATATTTGTCTTTACCGGATTGTGAACTCGGATATTAGGATTACCCAATATACCATATAGCAATCAAACTGCAATACAACTTGAGATTAAGCTTATACAAATAGTGTGTTTTAAGCTTTTCTTAATTTTGCTTATTATAATGTTTATAAAATGTGAATTCACAAGCAGTATTTAACAATGCTTGAGAAAAGATTATTATAAATAACTTTTTCTAAAGTATACTTATAAAAAACATACACATATTGAACAACGCAATATGACGATTGAAATAGAAATATTTTTCAATACACTCTAGTCTTGTTGTCTTCGTTCTACGCTTATAATGCATACAACAAGTGCGATTACTTTTTTTTTTAATTTTTCAACGTGTTTTGCGTGTACCAGAGAACTGCATTTGCTGATTGCAAAACGTTCATACGCAATCAACACAAGAATATATTGTGTTTGCGTTCAAACGCTGAATATACTCCAACACACATATTTGTTGATGATTTTAAATCAATCAAACGATGTGCAAATTGTTTTGTCACTGGTTTATAATCATCGGTCGTTGTTAAACCATTGTTTTATTCTGTTCATTTGAGCCAACAATAATTATTTTGATGTACAATAAATCAGAAAAAACAACAAACAACGTGTATGAGTGTAATAATAATTAAAAGAAAATAGTTTCTTATCTATAAAAAGGGGGTTGGTTTTGTAAAAAAACGTTATATGTATATTAGGGTGGGTTTAAAATATATTTTTTTATAATTTTCATTAGGAATACCAAAAATATTGTTCTTTGTGAAATTTTTTTTTTTTTAATTTAGTTCGACATCTCAGGCTCGCCCAATCCGGTTAAAGTTAAATATTGCCTAATTTTCCAATCAAAATAGATGAAAAAAAAAAATTAGAGAATATTTAAATTTTTTCGGATTAGGCAAACCTGAGATATCGACCTAAATTTTTTTTACAAAAAAATATTTATATTTCACAAATAAGAATATTTTTATTACTAATAAAAATTCTAAAAAAGCGGATTTTAGACCCACCCTAATATACTTATTATGTTTTTCTACAAAACCACCCCCTTATAAAATGTGTTTCTATTTTGTTTTAATTATGAATAAACTCATACGCGTTGTTTGTTGTTTTTTCTGATATATTCAACGCTGACTTTTTGTTAAGTGATTACATTTGCATAAAACATAAACGACAGATGATTCACACTGATTCCAATTACGGGTTCAGTAAGATGATGCTGATTTTATTCTACAGTGAATTTTGTTGAATTATTAAAAGTGAACAAGAATTTTTGTGTATGATTAAATCAAGAAAAAAGTTGATTTTGCAGTTCTCTGGCGTGTACATTTAGTTGTAAATTTTATAAAGTGAACTGCACGTTGCATATTAAATTTATTTATTTTTATAATAATTTTTTTATGGTTAAAATGAGTTATTATTATTTATATTTAAAATTAAAATACAAAGTAAATGAAATTAAAGAAAATAATTATGATTTCTCTTTTTCAAGACTTAATAACATATTATATGTGAAGCTTATTCTACAGTTATGAAAAAAAAGCTTATAAATATATTGAGTCAAATAAGCTTTTCTATACGCAAGTTAATACAATATAATTTTTGTAAGCTTATTCTACAATTGCAAGAATAAGCTTATAGTAATCATACACACATAATATTTTCACGAGGCTTTCGTTTTGATTTTTGTACAATTGTTACGATAGCCTTTTTCAAGCTTAAGGCTTGTGTTTGTAAGCTTATTATAATATTTTTCTCAAGTCATTTGGTATGTTGGGTACTATGCAAGCTCTCTACCCACTAGCCCACAAACACTTATAAATTTTGATGACTAATTTTAAATATAAATATTTTTTTTTAGGAAAATAAGTATAGCAGAAAATTGGTTTACAAATACCAATCGTTAGTGACTTCTATAATCAATACAATCCACAACTCGATTGGTTCAACTGAAACCCTAATTTAATGATATATTTGATCAGGATAACCGTATTTGTAGTTATCACTTTCGATTATCGACAATTTTTTTTAATAAATTTGATAGTTTGTACTAATTTTCTAGTAGATTCACTAAATAAATGGCTGCTTCTACTGTACGCAATTTCTAAACGAATCTTATTCGTAAAGTTGTTTGAAAATATGATTAATTGGTTAATAGTATCCTTTTTTTTTGGTTCCTTTTCCCTCTTTTTAATTCCCAATGCCATATTTTTGGTATAATAATGGATTGATTATAGGTTATTACAAATAAAAAAAGAATCCTTATAAATAAATGTTAATGGTTTTGATCAAATTGCAACCAATCCTTTCTCCTTTTTAATTTTAGCCTTTTTTACTTGTTTAAATTGAAACTAATACAAAGTATTCAGAAGAAAAATTTCGAATCGATCGATTTTCATCACATACCAGATTATATATGACTTAACCTAGTACTTTCCTAAGTTTTGGTACACGATTGGGAGTTTAGTTACAAGTGGGTCACCAATGATAACGACAAATGAATTTTCATATATTTTAAATGGAAAGCCAAATGTCGACATGTCAAGCGGCGATATGTCTTCGTAATATAGGGTTGGGCAAAACCCATCATCCGATTTTCTTTCGCTATAACTTTTGTTTAAAATGAGAACTCATTTGGTTTTTAACTTATTATGTTTATTCGCACTTATAAATTTTGTTTTAATTAATTTTGGAAAATTATGTGTGACAAATGGCTGCCGTCGGCATTGATGCAAATTGATTACATTTTACATAACTGTGTGCAGCATTTGTGGTGACACGTTGTCAATTTCAGCTCGAATATTGCTATTTAACTCCTCTAAGAAGCGGAGTTTGTTCGCGTACACCAACGGTTTTAAATATCCCAATAGACAGTCCGGGACAGTCAAATTGGGAGATCTGGCTGAGAAAAGCAATATCACCTTAACGCGACATTACACGAGCTGGTGTGACCCCAACCTGTTAGAACTACAATTCCTCTTAATCCACATAGCGGTCGTTATAGCTTTACCGTCAACTTTTCCGACGTAACTGAACACCACACAAAATACCCTGAATGTTGATCTTGACTAAATTTTGACCAGTGACATTTATACTTAATTTATGTGTAAACAATTTTTGGGCGCCAGTTGTTGATATTAATGAAATGGGAAGATATTGAAAACCGTATTATCATAGTTGGATTAAAAAAAGTGGAACGGAAACGGGACACATTTCTCAAAAGTGTGCTACGGCTTGGTGTTGGCATTTTGTGTGTGTGAAGCCAAAAGTACCCTGCTCCAGTCGCCAAGCCAAAAACGTTTGAGTCGTTTTTTTCCAAACTTTCTTTACGCAGGCCTCTCGACTTTAAGTTATGTTCCGTTTTAGAGATCATTTTTTTTTTGCTTCTCGTCACATAACTTGGGACGATTTTTCTATGAAAGTGGTGCGTACTGCAACAAACGGTAAGTCAGACTTCGGACGTACTTAAAGGCAAATAGCGAGCATTTTGAATATTATGCATCTGTTATTTTGATGAATCTTAACTGATTGACTCACAAACTCAACATCGCCTATAATGCCGGCGCTAAAACGCTCAAATTTCAAATGTAGGTTCCTTTCGCTGGGATTAAAAGAAAAACATGCCCCTTTAAATCAGCGAGGTCAAATCGCTGCGTATAGAAATTTTGCATGTGCACATCCGAAAGTGGGGATGGTTATTTTTTTTGGAAAGCGAAAAGGGGAAAAGTCTTCCCCTTGATGGCCTTCTCAAACCTGTTAGACTAGAAACGAAATTTAAAATATGTGTGCCGTGGTGTATGAGCAAATTTACACTCACAATATTATTTCGTTAAAGAATAATTGAAAATACAATCAAAAAGAGGACTACTGATTTTTCATTATATTCAGCTCATTTTGTTGTTTATTTTCAATCATTGTTTAATAATCGACAAAAGTAGTAAAAGCAATCGAAAGACGTTTAAAATAACCATCAATTTTTAACTGACAAAAAGTAGAAAAAAAAACTATTTTTGTGGTATGTTTTTCAAATTGAAATTTTTTTTATTTGTAAAACACAACACACACACAGATGTATATATTTTTATTTTCTATATGTGTATCTATATTTGAATAATTTTTTATAATTTTTATTGAAATAATTTTGTATATAAACAAACTATTTTGGTAAAAAAAAACAAAAAAGAATTATATGAAATTCTGTTTTTAAAAACAGAAAACATAAAATTTTATATTTAACAGAAACTATCAACTCCTACTGAATGTCTGTAGTTTTTTGAGGTTTGCTTTTTGAATGACTCATTCAAATAGTTAAAAAATATATATTTCTTTAAATTTAAATTGATTCTTCATTTAAAAACTTTGATTTAAAATAAATTTTAAAATGTCATTAAAACTGGTGATTTTATCCCAGGATATAAAATTTTCAATAATCAAAAACCTTTTCAATACACTTTAAATGTGAACTCGTCTATTTTAAATATACCAGTAACACTTTATGTTTGTTTTATGCATAAAATGAAATAACTTCAAATATTGAAATCATAATTACTGTTTAGTAATGTTTAAATAAAATTTAATAATTGTCAGCAATTTTGGTTGCAAATTTGCACACATAGATATTTACATAATTAAATACATTTCGTAATATAATTATGGCTTATTGTCTGATATGATAAATCATATTTATTGTAGAAAAAAAAATAAATGCATGCTTTCATACAACATACTGTATAATATTTGAATAAGGAAATAATTTTTATTAAACTGCAATAATTTTACAATTAATTATCTTAAAGTGGGCGCAATTTAACACTATACAGAGTTATTTCCATTTTAATTATTTATTATTGTTATTATTTTCATGATGTTAAGTAATTTTTACATAAAAGTATTGAAATTGCAGTGGAGCTAGTTCATTGCAAATTTCCATTAAGCAAAATTTTCGTAAAATCGTATGACTAATGTAATATCATTTATAAAAAGTTTTATACTCGTACAATGAAGAACGTCCCATTAAAAAGACTAGATTTATTAAAATTATGAAAATTTTTATAAATTTTAAAAAACATTTTCTTTCACATTTTAAAATGAAAGTATCATATATTTACTGAAACTAGTTAGAGTAATTTTTTTCTCTATGTGTAGGAAAATGTTTATCGTTTAAACATATCTACAGAATTTTTAGGATAACATCTTGAATTGGCGAGTATTTTATAAATTTATTTCACTTCAATTTTCTTGTATTTATTTTGCGGTTTTCTTTATTTAAACATCTTGCTATGCAATAGATTGTCTTAAAGGTATTCAAATTACATGTTTAGTAATAAAGTTTAAATCAAATCATAAAGGGTAGAAGTGGGATAATTCGTCACTTTCTTTTGCGGTGCTGGTGTTACTAAATTAACAATTATTTTTTTTTCTTCCAAAATTTGTACTTTGTCTATTCCTTTTTTATGATTTTTAAAGCAACTCAAAAAGTTATTGCAAACAATCTTTCATTTACAGTATTCAACAAATTTTGTGTCTTAGCCGTTAGCTTCAATAATTCTAACGCTAAATGAAAGTACACTTCTGCTAAAATAAATCCCAAAAGTTGTCCTTAATTTTTATTTTAAACATTTGATTGTTTTAGTGGCAACCTCGGTGAGAGGACGCAAGAATATTTATGGGTATTATTTTCCTGAGCAATTGTGCGTTAAAAATGATCAAAATTGTTTAAGCGGTTCAAAATCGTTTAAGCGGTTCAAAAAATGTGTGAGCATAATGAACACATTCTCAACCGCATTCTCAACTGCCAATGAGAATAACAAACAAACTGGGTAGAAAATGGCAACAAAACCTTTGTATTCGCACTATGGTCCACATCAAAATAAATAGTTCTTTCAAGGGGCCAAAAAATAAAAACACGAACCGTCTTTGCAAAACGCTTTGAGAGTTTTAACCATGAGGGGAAAAATTTCTTGTTGCACTGTGTTATCATTCTTGTAACTCAATAAACACATAAACACTTCTGCCCACGGCCAGGTGTGAAATACAATTTTAAAATTTTTAGACATTAAATATGTTTAAAAGTGGCACAAATGACTAATTCCAAGAATTCAATTGTTAATCTTAGATGTAGTTAAAATCGGGGGGTAACATCCAATATCAAATTTGATATTTTTTAATACAGGGTGTCCGCCGGGAAGGTATACTACTTTGTTTGTTTATAATTTTTGATTAAATGAGTGAGAATGGGGGTTATATTGATAAATGTTTTATTTAATGTCGGCAATTATGTATGGAATACAATATCAGATAAATGTCCGCCTCTGTTAGCCTCACAAATGAGAGCCCTTTTCAGCACATTTTTCATTACATTCTCTCACATATTTCACACGGTATTTCATTAATTTCATCAAGAATATTTTGTTTGAGTTGCTCAAGCGTTTCTGGTTTGTCATCACCATTTCTTGAAATAACTTGTTGTGGAAAGAGGTCTCGCCGTAATTCCATTATAATCCTGGCTGTATGCGATGTAACACCGTCCTGTTGATACCACATGTTAATCAAGTTCAAAGCATGCAGTTGTGGCGTTAAAAAGTTTTCAATCATATCACGATATCGCTCCCCATTCACAGTTACCGTTACGCCGTTTTCATTTTCAAAGAATTAAGGTCCAATGATTCCTCCTGACCAAATTGCACACCAGACTGTCACTTTTAATGGATTGCCCAGAACCGACTTTCCTGTTTATTCACATATCCATTCAAATGAAAATTTGCCTCGGCACTCATTATGATTTTTTTCCATGAAAATCGGGGTTGTCATGGGCGAGCTGTAACATCCTATTGGCATATGTACGGCGGCGTAAATGGTCTTGTGGAAGAAGCTCTTGTGTCAACTGTATCTTAAATGGAAACAAACGCAAATCCTTGTGCAAAATTGTGGCCAAAGTTGTTCTTTGAAGACCGAGCTCCTGAGCACGGCGTCGAATTGAGGTTGATGGATTGTTTTGAACACTTTCTTGAGCAGCAGTAATGTTTTCAGCCGATCTTGCAGTACGTTGTGGTCCATCCATGCTTGGGCCTATCACATACAAACCCTCTTTCTTCGAAATCATTTACTACACGATAAATAGTGCGTTTTGTTGGCACGTTGATTCTCCCAAAAATTTCACGTAACTTACTTATCGTCACAGTGATCGATAATTGATTTTGATAAAATGCTTTAACGATTACAACACGTTATTTTATCGAATATTTTTCCATAATAAATTTGCCACGTGTCTACTACACGACTGCCAAATATGAACTGTCAAGACTAATGTTTACCAAAATGGCGGCAAAACAAAGTAGTATTCGGCGGAAACCCTGTATCTAGCTGATATAAATTGATCCGAGAAATGGCAGATCTAATTATATTCAGCAATATATTTAGGGATTAAATAAGATACAAAATTTTCCGAAAAATGGCACATCGAATTGTATTAGGTTGGTTTTAACAATATAATATAGAAATTTAGTTTATAAATAACGTTTAAAAAAATTTTAATTAAAAAAATTTATTTAAATTCTAACTCGGTCTGCCAGAGTTGAGGTGTGTGGCTGACTTTATTAGACTACATTTTTCGTTTATATATAATTATGTGTATATATAATTATATCTTGGAGACTTATATATAATTATATATATATTTGGAAGTTTGGGGAAAAATGGGAAAAATTTTTACATATCATGGCTGAATTAATGAGCCTGAATTGGTTCTGTACACTTAAAAAAGTTTGTAAGTTAATATAACTGAAAATATCATTTCAAAGAAATGATATTTTATTTAAAAACCGGTCTACTTAATTTTCATTTAAATTAAATGCCAATTGTTATTTATTTTTAAATATTGATTAATCAACTGACACATCCGTAAGAAACAAATGATATAATCAGTTAAAATAAATGTCAAAATTTTACCTACCAATCCCTAAAAAATAAATGTTTTTTTTTTTTTCGTTTATTTGAAATTGTTTCCGTTTTTGTATTTTTTTTTTAATTTACTCGTACAATACAAAATGTATGTATGCATATGAAGTTATAAACACTTTTTATGTGAATGTGTTTGTATGTATGTGTGTTTATGAAGTTCTTGTAATTGGTTTTGAAAAATGTTGTATATACACAACCAATTTAAATAAAAAAAAAACAAATTTAAATTTTTTGATTATTTTTTTTTTTTGAAACAGACAGCAAACAAAATTTAAATTTGTAATAACTGTTACGGACACAAATAAATCACAAGTTTCCGTTTTCTGGGTAAATTTTTATTAAATTTCAAACAAATGAAAAACATAAATGAAACTGAAAAAAAATGGTAAATGATAGTAAATTATTTCGAATAAATGTATAAAAAAGTTAATATAGATATTTCTTTGGAAAATAAATGTATGTTCCTTTATTTTTAAATGGAACGGAAAACTTTTTTATTAAACTACACTTAAAAAAGTTTGTAAGTTAAAATAACTGAAAATATCATTTAAAAGAAATGATGTTTCATTTAAAAACCGGTCAACTTAATTTTCATTTAAATTAAATGCCATTTGTTATTTATTTTTAAATGTTGATAAATCAACTGACACATCCGTAAGAAACAACTGATATAATCAGTTAAAATAAATGTCAAAATTTTACCTACCAATCCTTAAAAATAAATGTTTTTTTCATTTATTTGAAATTATTTCCGTTTTTGTATTTTTTGTGTTTTTTTAATATACTCGTACAATACAAAATGTATGTATGCATATGAAGCTATAAACACTTTTTGTGTGAATGTATTTGTGTATGTATGTGTGTTTATGAAGTTCTTGTAATTTGTATTAAAAAATTTTGTATATATACAACCAATTTAAATAAAAAAACAAATTGAAATTTTTTGAATATTTTTTTTGAAACAGACAGCAAACAAAATTTAAATTTGTAATAACTGTTACGGACACAAATAAACCACAAGTTTCCGTTTTGTGGGTAAATTTTTATTAAATTTCAAACAAATGAAAAAAATAAATGAAACTGAAAAAAATCGGTAAATGATAGTAAATTATTTCGAATAAATGTATAAAAAAGTTAATATAGATGTTTCTTTGAAAAATAATTGTATCTTCCTTTATTTTTAAATGGAACGGAAAACTTTTTTATTAAACTACAAACAGTTAACTACATAATATTCTGAGTGTACAAACAGTTAACTACATAATATTCTGAGTGTACTTATCTAATTTTATATAATTACATAAAACTATGTATAATATTATATATAATCATATATTATGGACTGAGAAAAAATGTGGATAAATAATTATAATATTTCAAGCAAAAACAATATATAAATTTTCACCACTGATAGTTCTTTTGGAAACAAGGATCATATATCTTATATCCTATCAAAAATTTCTAGGTCTTACTGTACCCAAATGGGTTAAAATTTAAAAATTAAAAAAAAAAAAATTAATAAAAAAAATAAATATAAAAAAATTGTTATCCCCCTGGGTGGGATTCAAAACCATTGACATGAAACCACATATAATTATATATTACATCATATCAAAAAAACTAGATATGGAACTATATATAACAATATCTCAAATTTATACAATATAATTGTATCTTATACCATATAAAAAAATATTTCTCATATTGGACCATATGTAGAATCATATATAATTATATATCATATTGTTTAGAAAAATATTTTTGATAATGGATCATATATTATTATACCTCAAATATTAGATAGCATATATACCCTGCGGGAAAAGAACCTATCCCAGGACACGTCACATGACCGGCTCATTGTGATAGGGACCGGTCACGGGACCGATCACTTTAACATTGGCTTGTCCTAGGAGGGGTCAATTGCCCTCTGTGACATGTCACAGGACTGGTCTAAAAGGACAAGTCGTTACTTTTAAACCGGTCACGTGATAGGTACCTTAGGAACCGATGCTTTTTTCACCTAAGCCGTGATATGTTTTTTCGGAACAGGTTCAGTTTTCACCTATCCCGGGACAGGTTCCAATTCCCAACTGACCCCTTTTTTCGCGCAGGGTAATTATGTTTTAAATGGTTCTGTATAAGTCATTTATAAGTAAATATGGTGTCATGTAAGCCACATGAATTTATATATAGAGTTATATATAATTTTATATGATATATTATGTACCATATCTTATCATACAAATCATATCCAATTTTTTAAGGAGTGACTTATGATAATATATTATTCGATAAGGCCACATATGATTATATCTAAACTTTTTATTACGCGGGATGTGCCACAGTGCAGAAAGCTACTACTTTTGTCCTACATACGAATAAGCTTTAATTAGTCTTAATGAAAATACGTTTTTATTCCATACAGGTGATATATTTCATTTGTATCATTAAAATATAATATATCACATATATACATACAGAATCATTTTTTATGCTTTAAAATAATCGGCAGGGTAAGGTGGTATCATTATTGGTAGTCCAAAAAATATTGATACATTAACGTTTCTACACTGGGTATCATCCATATAAGAGCTGGTGAATTTGGTTACTTTTCAATACTCTATATTTTTAATTTAAATACTCAATACTACTCTATATTTTAAACGGATGTTTTAAGTTGAAAAATTAAAAATTATTTTTAAATTTATAATTAAAATTCTTTTCATGTTTATTGAATATTTAAATTTGAATAATGTATGTATATCTGAAAACAAATTTTTAAACTATATATATTTAAATTTAATCAGGCTCGAGATCATAATTTATTGTTACTTAAGAACAGTACGATTTTTTTTATTAAATGGAAAAAATTGTAAGGATCAGCGCTGTGAGGGAGCGCACACCAGAGAACTGCAAAATCAACTTTTTTCTTGATTTAATCATACCCAAAAATTCTTGTTCACATTTAATAATTCAACAAAATTCACTGTAGAATAAAATCAGCATCATTACTGAACGCGTAATTCGGATCAGTTTGAATCATATGTCGATTATGTTTACTGCAAATTTAATCACTCAACAAAAAGTCAGCGTTGAATAAATCAGAAAAAACAATAAACAACGCGTATGAGTTTATTCATAATTAAAACAAAATAGAAACACATTTCATAAATGTTTTTTTAGAATTTTTATTAGTAATAAAAATATTCTTCTTTGTGAAATATAAATTTTTTTTTGGAAAAAAAATTTAGGTCGATATCTCAGGCTTGCCTAATCCGGAAAAATTTAAATATTGTCTAAACTTTTTTTCATCTATTTTGATTGGAAAATGAGGCAATATTTAACTTTAACCGGATTGGGCGAGCCTGAGATGTTGACCTAAATTAAAAAAAAAAAAAGTTTCACAAAGAACAATATTTTTGGTATTCCTAATAAAAATTCTAAAAAAACGTATTTTAGACCCACCCTAATAAACATATAACATTTATGAAATGTGTTTCTACAAAACCACCCCCTTTTTATAGATAAGAAACTATTTTGTTTTAATTTTGATTACACTCATACACGTTATTTTTGGCTCGAATAAACAGAATAAAATTAATGGTTTAACAACCGATGATTATAAATCAGTGACAAAACAATTTGCACGTCGTTTGATTGATTTAAAATCATCAACAAATATGTGTGTTGGAGTATATTCAGCGTTTGAACGCAAACACAATTTATTCTTGTGTTGGTTGCGTATGAACGTTTTGCAATCAGCAAATGCAGTTCTCTGGCGCACACTTTCGACCTGAGCGACCAGGTCATCATCAGCCTGCTTAAGAACCACCCAACCCACATACCACTCATGGTTTTGAACACACCTTAAAGAATATGAGTATGCGAAATTTCTTTTTTATAGTTAGTGTATGGTTACCCGTACAAAAAGATCTTTTTCCATCTATTTGAAACATTTGTACCAATTTTATTTAAATTTAGTTTATAATTTTTATATTTTTCCTATCAACTTTTGAATTTTTAACTTTAGAATTTCCTTTTATTTGATCATTTTAGCCTAGCCGCATTTTGAAAAGATTGCTATTAAGTATCCAAAAATAGACCTAATACTCGGATACCCACTGCTCCATTATTACCAACACTAATTCACATACAGGCAAAATAACATAATTATTATCTATAAAAGATTTTAAAAGATAAAATTGTTATAAATTTTATTTTTGTTTTATATTCATTTGTATGAATAATGAAATTAAATCATACACATCTTTAAATTGATTTGAAGAATTAAATTATTTATATTACAATAATAAAAACACATCAACATTATTGAAAACAATGAAAGTAAAATATATTCACACATACATTCATACTATTACATTAAATTTGAATACCATTATTATACTTTAATACATACAAACATATATAAAGCATACACACGATAAAAGTTTTACACAGTCAAACGTACACAGAGAAAACAGATTCATTGTGACAACTAAGTTGGTCCAATTAAATGTTTTTCTGATACAATTGAAATATTTGGTTTCAATCGAAATTCTGTTAAAATAAACGAATTTCGGTTGCGACAAATATATGGATGGCTTTAACCAAACCATTCGGTTGGCAAGAAATTCGGTTGTTATAATGAATCTGTTTTCTCTGTCTAAATTGTAAGCACTAGAGAAACTATTTTAGATTTTTTGAATACTTCGACATACACTCAGAAAAAAAAGTTAGTAGAAAAATTTGTAAACGGTTTTCAATCCCACTTTACTATTTTTGTACTGATTTTTAGTAAAAAAAATTATTATTTAGCAAATCTTTTTGCTATTTACATTTTACAAATTACAGAATTTTTAGAGAATTTTTACAGAATATCGACAAATTTTTGTTGCTAATTTCAGAAATCATTTTACAAATTTTTGAAAGCCGATTTGCTAAAATTAGCAAAAAATTTACTAATTTTAAAAATTTAAATTGCATAGATTAAAAAAGGGATCGGAAGTGAATATACCGACTCATGTCTGAAAATATAACATCCTCTTAAAATAGCACTAAAAAGTTTTTTTAGTTCTAAAAATCAGCCCTAAAACCAATTAAATTTGACCTTAAAAGTAAAAAAAATTGATTTAAATATTTTTCAAATCAGAAATTACCCATTTAAAACAAAATAATAAATTTGTTTATGTTTAAACAATTTTTAAGCCTTTGATTTTGTTTTTAATTTTGTATAAAATATTTTTTGAAAAAAATAAATAAAATATAAAAAATTTTATGCTCGATAAAAAAAATAAATTTAAAATTTAGTATTTTTTTTTGCTGATTTTAGCAACAGATTTTAAATTCCACTTTACAAAAAATTGACTAAAATTTAGTAGCGGCTACTAATTTTTTCTACTAATTTCATTCTACTACACATCAGCAGGCATGTGTTGCTAAGATTAGCAAAAAAAA
>OX456524.1:26093807-26096307 GCA_949748255.1 Eustalomyia histrio | reverse complement strand
CTGTAGACATTTAACATGTGCGTGTCATTGCGAATCTACACAACTATTGACTAGGTTTTGACATTGGAACCAGAGATTCACTAGTACATTTTAGTAATTCCAGTCTACACTTTTGTAACTTTTTACTTGATTGCCACACTAGGAAGGAAATAAGATTAAACAGGTGCATTTATTTTGTTAAATTAAATATTTTTTTAATAATTTTTTTTTTTATAAATTTCATTAAAGTAAAAAAAAATTTTCATGCAAATTTAATATTGGAGTAGACAAATCTTCAAAAGACTGCACAAAGTCTTCATCAGGCTCCGTAAAATCTTTATCAGGCTCCACAAAATCTTAAGAGTTGCAATTTTCACTAAAAATTGTTGCCTCTTTCTTTTTATTTTTATACAAAATTAATTGTTATTTTTTTTTACTAGTTTTTTGTTATTTCTTTTGCTCATTATAAATTTTGTTCAAATTTGTATATTTACCTTTTAAATTAATTTTCTTTATATTTTTATTAAAAAACTTAATTTTGCATGCAGCTATGCGCACATGTATTTTCAACAAAATAAAACAATAAAAAAAATCAAGAACAAGCACAGCTTTGCAGCTGCAAAAAAGGAATGTAAAAAGTATAGACGCTTTCTGCACATGTCAGTATAAAGTCACCCAAAGTCACTATAAAGTGACCCCAGGCTTCCTACAGGGTTGTTATCTTTTAAAGCTGCTAATTTCGTTTGAAATTACGTTACGAATTCGAATATACAAATTTTTTATTTTATTTATTTTTAAATTTTAAGGTCAAATTTTAATTGTTTTAAGGGCTAATTTTTAGAACTAAAAAAGTTTTTAGTGCTTTTTTAAGTGGGTGTCCTATTTTTGGACTTGAGTCAGTTGTAAAAAGTACACCTAGAAAACACTATCAGTTGTAGTCAACGAATTTGTTACCAATCGAATTCTGGCGGTTACGACAACTATCTTCATACTAATTTATATATTTAGTTGTAAAAGCCAATTTTTAGTTGTCTAATTTAATATTTATATTCCACATAAATATTATAACGTTCCACAAAATTTTATTTTAAGAAATATTTTATTTTTAGGTTTTTCTGGTATTGAATCTAGCCATCCAGATTCATAATTCACACTCTTACTTACTGCACCACAATTTAATTTAATTTTCTTTGATATATTTGTTATTTAAACATTTAAATATTTTATTTTAATTAAAAAAAATATTTTTTTTATTGTTTGCCTTTACCGGGATTTGAACTCGAAAATTAGGATTACTAGGTTAGCTTTCTACCCACTAGCCCAGAAACACTTATCAATTTTGATGACAAATTTTTAATTAAATTAAATAATTTTTTAGAAAAATAAATATAGCAGAAAATTCGTTTACAAATACCAATCATTAGTGACTTCTATAATCAATACAATCCACAATTCGGTTGGTTCAACTGAAACCCTAATTTAATTATATATTTGATCAGGATAACCGTATTTGAAGTTATCACTTTCGATAATTTTTTTAATAAATTTGATAGATAATTTTCTGGTAGATTCACTAAATAAATGGCTGCTTCTACTGACGCAATTTCTAAACGAATTTTATTCGTAAAGTTGATATCAAAAATTGGATAATAGTATCTTTTTTTGGTTCCTTTCCCCTCTTTTTAATTCCCAATGCCATATTTTTAGTATAAAAATGGATTATAGGTTATTCCAAATAAAATAAAATCTTTACAAATATACGTTAATGGTTTTGATCGAATTGCAAACAATTTTTTCTCTGGGTGTATCTTTACTTCCGATGCCTTTTTTCAAGCTATGTAACATTTTAAGGCAATTAAGGTTTAATTATTAAAAATAAAATTTCCTTCAATATACACTTTTTTAAAATAAGTTAATTTTTTGCTAATTTTAACAAAAATTTGTAAAGATTCTGTAAAAATTCTGTAATTTTTAAAATGTAAATAGCAAAATATTTTACTAAATAGTAATTTTTTTTACTAAAAATCAGTACACAAATAATAAAGTGGGATTGAAAATCGTTTACAAATTTTTGTACTAACTTTTTTTCTGAGTGTGTCTGTGGTGAGAGTGCTTAAGGCTCTTAAAACTTTAATCTATGCATCTAGGATTGTTCAAGAGTTTAGGCGTTGGCTCAACGATGTTTCAAGTGTGAACAGGGTCAATCTGCTATGGGTACCAGGTCATGGAAGTGTTCCGGGCAATGAATTTGCCAACTGCTGTGGCTTAAAGTGTTTTGTTTAACCGTATATTTACTTGCCTGATAACGGGTCAAAACGCTTGTACTCGTCATATGTCGAGGTTAGACATTGTAAATGACTCATTGTGTGTGGCATGTCTGAAGGATGAGAATGCGCAGAAAAGTGTAGGATACATTTAATATCTCTTCATTGTAATAAGAAAATGACTTATTTAAAATAATATGAAATTGTTTGATTAGGGAATTTCTTGGAAGGTATTTAAATAATAATACAAAACAATT